>OY856415.1:148511079-148696079 GCA_963693085.1 Alisma plantago-aquatica
AAAGAGCCAAGTTATAATGGCTTTCGATACTCTCGGTCCTTCGTTGATGATTTCTCCGCGTGACTTGGGTATACTTAAGTCTCGAGATGAAGTCTTGTCTGTAATTCAAACTTTTCATCAGTTAATTAAAATTCAATTTGATGCTCATATAAAAATTCTTCGTACTGACAATGCTCTAGAATATGTTCAAAAGGCTGTTTCTACGTTTTGCAATTCTGTTGACATGATTCACCAAATGACTTGTCCTCATACACCCCAACAAAATGGGGCTGTTGAACAAAAAATTGCCATTTACTTGATGTAGCACGTACACTACTGTTTCAAATGTCTGTGCCCAAGAAATATTGGTCTAATGCTATTCTCATTGCATGTTTTTTGATTAACCGTCAACCCTCTTCTGTCTTGCAAGAGGCACCCCTTTCTCTATTTTACCACATGACGAGCAACCTTGTCCCGTTCCTTGTTGTGTGTTTGGTTGTACTGCGTTTGTTCATGTGTTTGATCCACAAGCTGACAAGTTGTCTCCTTGTGCAATTTGCACCATCTTTTTGGAAACTCTTCCACACAGAAGGGATACATGTGTTATTGTCCTCGTCTTTGTCGTCTTTTTGTCTCGGCTGACGTTACTTTTCATGAGTCTACCCCGTTCTTTAGTGACACTGTTCAGAGTGAGGGGGAGCACCATCATGAGAGTGACTACACCTTTGAGTGTGAGAGAGAGCCACCACTCCCTCTGCCTTGTGAAGAGAGTGCCCCGGATACCAACCCCACTTCACCACCACCGCCTATACCTCGACCGATTCAACCCTTTCTACTAGTTTACTCTAGGCGAGAAGGGCATCACCACGAGGATGTAGCGTCACCATTCCAACAACATGCCTCGTCATCGTCCGACACTCCTGAGGTATCTGTTTCTATTAAGAGTTCTCCTGATGCTTCAGTTTCAGACTTGAACCTTTCAGTTGCAGCTCGTAAAGGCGTCTGGTCGTGCACAATACGTCATCCATTGGCGAATGTTTGTTGCTTGTCTATTTGTCACCAACTGCCCGTACGTTTTCTCTTCAACTTGATTCTATGGATGTTCCTCGTTCTTATACAGAAGCAACCCGACATGATGGTTGGATCCAAGCTATGGACCACTGAGATGGCAGCTCTTCATGAGAACTCTACCTGGGACTTGGTGGATCTTCCTCCTGGCAAGTCTGTTGTCGGCTGCCTCTGGGTTTATACGGTGAAACAAAAACCAGATGGGTCTATTGATTGCTTGAAGGCTCGTTTGGTGGCAAAGGAGTACACTCAGACACATGGCATTGACTTCTTTGAGACCTTCTCTCCAGTTGCTTGGCTGAATTATGTGCGGATTCTTATTTCTGTTGCTACTCATTTTGACTGGCCTCTTCTTCAGCTGGACGTCAAGAACACTTTTCTTCATGGTGATCTATTTGAGGATGTATACATGAAGAAACCTCCTAGATATGTTGCTCAGGGGGAGTGTCAGAAGGTCTGCAAGCTTAAGAAATCCTTGTATGGTCTGAAGCAGTCACCACAGGCATGGTTTGATAAATTCAATGCTGCACTTATACCATTTGGATTCACCCAGTCTTCTGCTGATCATTTATTATTTGTGTATAAGTCTTCAAGTGGCACTATTATTCTGGCTGTATATCTAGATGATATTGTCATCACAGGTGATGACTCTACTGGCATTCTACAGCTCAAGGAATGGCTGCAAACACAGTTTCAGACAAAAGATCTGGGTAATCTCCGCTATTTCCTTGGAATAGAAGTTCTACGTTCCAAGAAAGGTGCAAATCTCTCTCGGCAAAAATATGTCCTTGACATCCTTGCAAAGACAAACATGGCACAATGCAAACCCGACTCCACGCCTATGGATTATCATACCAAGACGTCTATTTCTGATGACAATGATTTTTCTGATCCAACAAAATATAGGATTGTAGGGAAACTGATTTACTTAACAGTTACTCGTCCTGATGTTTTTTATGTTGTGGGAGTTGTCATCCAGTTCATGAGTACGCCCAAGATGTCACACTAGATGGCAGTCACCTGGGTTCTTTGTTATGTTAAAGGATCGCCATGGAAGGACCTTACTTACTTTACAAGGCAAAATCCTTCACATGCATCCTTGAAGCTCACTGGATTCACTGATGCTGATGGACAGGTGATGTTGGAGATAGACGTTTTACTTCTAGCTATTGTGTGTTTCTTGGGTCACATTTGGTGACTTGGAGGAACAAGAAACATGTGGTAGCACGGTCCAGCGCAAAGGCTGAATACTAAGCTATGGCACATGCTTGTTGCGAGCTACAGTGGGTTATGTCTATTTTGACAGAAATGGGAGTGTCTGTTGAGACACCAATTTCTCTCATGTGTAATAACCAGGTAGCCATTCATATTGCTAGTAATCCGGTGTTTCATGAGCAGATCAAGTATATTGAAGTGGACTGCCACTTCGTTTGTGATTTAATGCTCTCCAAGAAGATTCAAACTCCTCATGTCATGATTGGACAACAAGTGGCTGATATCTTCACTAAGCCACTTCCATCTTCAGCCTTCAAATATATGAATTCCAAGCTGCGCATGCATGATGTGTATGCTCCAACTTGAGGGGGAGTCTTAGAAAATAGTTTCTTTACTTATGTATCTCTTACTATTTTTATTCCTTGTTGGGTCTAGTATGTAAATGTTCTCACTCTATATAATAAAGGAGAACCCGCTCTAGCCGGGTATCTCTTTTGACCCAAACTCTTTCACAAAAGGAAAATATTTCTTTATATTAAAACATTAACAATTACAAATACCAAAACCAAACATGACCTAAAAAGCCAACTTGGATTTTATTTGTGTAACCTTTGCATGACTTTGTTGTTGATGGTCCTTGTCAAGTACTTGAGGAGACTAGATACTTTTTGTTGGTATAAACTAGAGTTTTATCATAATTTAACTCGTGGACCATCTGACTTGGTATTTCAGAGGATTCGAATCAAATACATAGGAAAAAAAACTCCTCCATATAAGCAATTTGAGTATATCTTGTATCATATTCTGCAATAAAAACAGCTACAGTAGATTGGTATCAAGGGCAACTTTTGACCCTAATGATAGTTGGTTTGGAATTCGCTTGGTATCAAGGGCAACTTTTTTTCTTTTTCTTGTACACTAATAGGAACTAGATTTTTTTCATATATGAGATCCCTAAATATAAAAGAAAGATAAAATACATATTTCTGTGTTGGTCCTATATAACTTTGAACTTTTATGTATTACTGTGTTAAACTTGCATTTAGCCACCCATTTCATTTAGATTTCAGTGGACCCTTAAAAATTTTAAAACTTTCTATTATTTTGGCATCAATGTCAATGACTAGTTGTATTTATCAAAAACAGATAGCGCTAATGTTATGTTTTCAGGATCAAAATTCATTTGATTGTTGTTTAGTTCTGCCGTTCATGAAAGACGAACACAAACTCTCTAGTTGACATCCGGAATTGGCTGTTTACTTTTCATATCTCTATGTAGATTTGTATAAACGAGGATCTGATCAACTTGGAGAACTTTAGGATTATAAAACCATTGGGCCATGGAGACACCGGAAGGTATCAATTCCCTAGTAGCAATATTATACATATGAAATTTGTTTCTTTGCAGCTTGTTTTCTGTAACATGCATATTGATACATGTTTCTCCAGTTGTTATTCCTTTAATGGTATGTCTTGGGAGATAAAGGGCCACTAATGGGCCTACTTAGTTTCTTATCCATAGGTTGCTTTTGTGGTAATATAAAAGGGTCTTGTAATCCTATTCATGATTAATCTACTTAGTTTTATATGCAACATGAAATTTGAGCATCTTAATAAACCCTAAGCCCCTGTTTGGTTCGGGACTGAGATTCTGTAGTCTGGACTGGGTTAGTCGGGGTTAGTCTGTAGATCTGGATTGGGGTAGTCTAGATCCAGTCTAATTCTGTTTGCCAACCCAATCTGATTCTGGTCAGCTGGTCAGGATTGAGTCAGGATTTAGTCTGATTCTGTTTGGCTATCAGTCAGGATCCAATCTTATTCTGTTTGGCAACGTAGTTAGGATCTGGCTATCCTGTCCTGTTCTTACAGAACAATTTTAAAAATAATGACCGAAGAACTGTGTTGACTGTGCAATACAAGATTAAAATTTTCAATAAATATATAATTTTATACAAGATTGATTCTGTTTGTTGGTTTTCTTTTATGAATATGAGTTGAGTATTATTACTTTTATATGTATATTTAAAGTAAATATTACTTTAACCACTACTATGTGAATGCATGACACATGTCTTGTTGTATGTATGTATACTTGTGCATTATTGTATAAATAGGTAACAAAATAACTGGCGACATACAACTTAAATTTGTCGTAATACACAATATTCAGTTACACAATACAACATAAATTGCACATAAGTGTCATCACAATTTGAAATATAAAAAGGTCAAATGACGTTAGGTACTAATATGCATTTGTTGCACTCGTTATTTGCATCATTATTGGCTCGAACAACATTAGGTTGTTTGTCTGTCTCTCTGATTATCGGTTATTGCGCATGGTTGAGAGCTTCCATCTTGATCAAGTTGTTGTTGTATTGCCAATGGGTAAGTACGGGGAGTAGTCCAGAATGTGCACGGAACTGCATCTACAATTTTTAGCACTTTCCACCTTGCCTTAAAGGCAGCCATGTTTATGTCAGTCCTCCCATTTAATGTATGAAATTTTGCAAGGGCATCACACCAACCTTGACGTACATGATGACTACGCAAGTGCCGCAAGTAGTACTGACGGCCCAACACTGTGCCGAGTGCGGCATCTGACTCATCATCCCATTGAAAATGATTCATTGTGTCTGAGAGCGTCTGTAGCATAGAGTAAATAATAAGACTCTCTATAACAACCTTCTGCAGTCAACTGCATTGATCCTCTGCTTTCGATTTGCTTCCATTTCAGTCGGCCACTCTAACTGATATGACATATAAGAATTTTATTTTAGTGTATGCTTTGAAGGGGTAAGATTTTTTTGCCTTGCACAAGGAGAGTGATCATAGACTGCTGATGCAAACCCAATTAAATAAGTTTCAAATGTGATTATCAAGTTTGTTTGTTTGTGTTGTTCATGTAATATTTTGTCACTGTTGTGAGAATTCTACATCAAAAATTCTTTATTTCTTCTCCCTAAAGCTTGTTTATCTGCAGTGTTCACTTGGTCGAGTTACGAGGTACAGATGAAATGTACGCAATGAAGGAGATGGACAAATCACTTATGCTTAATAGAAACAAGGTTCAAATTAAGCTGTATGGCATTTTTCTTTCAAAAAATCACAATAAATTTCTAATGGTTACTTATTTTACTTGCCTAAACAAATATTATTATTAGTATTGTATTAGTGTAACAAAGCACTCAATCATGAACTTGTCATTTCCTCCTTGCAACCACAAATTCATATTGGTAACAAAGCATTGTGTTTTGCCTTGGCTAATTGTAGATGGGGAATGCTTGGTTTGTTGGTTTGTAAATGTTTGAAGTAAAAGAAGATATTAAGCCATGTAATGGGACCATGTCTATAAGCTCTATCAAGTCAGAGTCCAATAAGTCAATAGGTCCAATAGAGTCAGGTTAGGTTAGGAATAGTGTCCATCTCTCCTATTTATAGGATAGGGTTTCTCTTGTATCAAACACATTATCAATATATAGTCTATTCAATTTTTCCCAAGGAATGAGATATCGTTGGCATTGGCGATATTTTGCCTGAAATACTAATACCGATGGGAATGAGCACAAAAATAGGCAAATTTATCATTAGGATCGCAAAACCAGTATCTCTGCGGGCTTACTGCCAATATCGCCAAATATCGGGGGCACCGGTGCAAAATGCACCACTTACCCACCGACACAGGGCGGTATGGGTGGTGTACCCGTCATTTGTGAGTGTGTCCTGCTCCTGTTTGAAGAGGAAAAGCTTGGGGATTTTGGGATATTTTCAAGATTGAGGCTCAAATATGCCCTAATCAAATATACTTAATTTCTTGCATTTCCCACCATTTCCAACGCTCCCCTCTCTATTTCCTTCTATTCTCACGAAAAAAACCCACCAAATACCCCCAAATCCTAGATCTATTCCAAAATGCTTATGATTAATGCTATTTATCACTAGATGTATGATTATATTATATAGATCTACTAATTTATCACTAGATCTACCAAATTCCCACACTAATAATAATTACTATTACCATGTAATTTCACTAATTCATAGTAATACATTCAATACTATTAATAATAGGTATTTATTTTAGGTTTAGTGGAAGAAGCTCTATTAAAGACTAACATGAACATATATAAACAAAAATATACTCAAAATAATTATAAATTTTGTTTTTTATTTATCAAAAATGGTGTTATAAAAAGCGTATTTTTTGTTTTTCTGTATAATTGTGTGTTGTCGTTGTCTAAGATGAAATTCATATTTGGTAACCTATCACTTGTCTTTTTAATAAGTAAATATCATATTTTATAATATTGAATACAATTTTAGACTTTATTTTTTTAAAAATATTTTTTTCAAAATGATATTTTTAAAATTGTTTTGTTTGATTATATAATTACATACATGTATTATTCACTTAAAACATTGTGTTTGATTCTATAATCCATAAAATAAATTTATTTTGTTCACTTAATAGGTTATTATATTTGATATTGGTATTGTACAATGTAATTTGTAGTACTTTTGGTTAAATGCTAAGTTACTAATAGATCATTTGTTTTGCGTGTTTGTCTTTGTCTTTGTCAATGCTCAAAATTTCGACGAAATTGTCGAAATTTTTGGCAAAATTTCTGTTTCTGTGGCAATCGGACATTGATTGAGTGACGAAACTCTTGAAACAGGCAGATCATTGATTTTTTTATTACTTTTTTATATACTATGTACTAGCTAGAGCATTTTTTTGCACAGTTTTGTGTCTTTAAGTCTATATATTGTGTTTGCAAACTACAATGAGTTAGTTCATTGATTTTGCCTTTGAAAACTGACATCAAAAATCCCCATCGAAATGCCCATCGAAACAGTTCAAGGTCATTCACTAAAAAATGACGAGACCCCAACCCCACATATCCAATATGAAATATTATTACATATTTGAGTAGATCTACACTAGTAGATCATTCTGGTAAAATTTCATAAATTAATTCGTTTATTTTGCCGTCGAAGCGCCATGAACGCCTTTATCGAAATTTCTGTCGAAATTTTGTCAAAATTTTGGTTTCTCTGGCCACCGAAACGGCATCGAAATCGGACATTTTCTTCCTTGGTCTTTGTCTTTTTTGAGTGCTGACTTTTGAGTTTTGACTTTTGAGAAGATGTCTTTGACTTCAAATGATGCTGAGGGTGCTGGGACTGGTCATGCTGCAAGAATGGATTTAGATTTTGCATGGAGTCACTGCATGCCTGTGCCTGGGAATAGGATAGATTACCTGCAACTCCTGTAAGAAAAGAATTGGGGGGAATTAATTGATTCAAGCGTCACATTACTGGTGGTGACAAAAATGTGGCAATGTGCTAGTAGTGCCCCCCAAGTGTTAGGGATGACTCTAAGAAGCTGATGGGTGCAAAGAGACAAAAAAAATAGAAGTTGAAGGAGGTTGAAAGGGCTTACAAAAATACATTCTTTGATGTTAAGCCCACAGGTTCTTCTCCTGAATCAGATCATGATATGGTATATCCTCCATGGTCTGATACAAATTCATACATGTCGTATGTATAGGCATGCTTTCAGAGAATCTCACAAAAGTGAGTGGGATAGAGAGGAGGCAACTCGACTTAGTAGGAGATATGGGCCATTTGGTGCAGTGGGGCTGCACTGTTCCTCTTGTTGACCTAGATGATGATGAAGATCAACATGCTCAACATGAAATATAGAAAGGCACCATTGATACACTTTTCCATTCTGCTAGTGCGAGATTGAACCATTTTGATGAGCCAGGGGTTAGGAAGCCTGATGCTAGAAAAAAATCCTAAAAGCAATGTTTATTGGTATGAAAGAGAAGGTTGGCAAGGCAGTGGTAAGTTTTTTGCTCATGGTATACCCACACATGTTGCAACTGAACCCTATCTGCAACACATGGTAGATGTGATAGGGGAGTCTGGTAGGGGCATCAAGGCATAAGAATTGATGAACAAGTATCTCCCCAAGAGAAGAAAGATCTACAGGCATGGTGATGTGGAAGACATCTTGAAGAAGAAGAATGAAGAAGATAAACGGAAATTCCCAAAATTCAATTCATATTCAACTGCCCGGACATAGGCCCCAAGGCTGGCTTTTCACTACAAGACTTGACCCACAAGCAATGGAAATGAAGTCCTATTTAATAAAATTCGAAATTAAATAAAACCTAGAATAAAGAAAGCATAAAACATTTACGACTAAGTACATTAACTAGATAATTTGCACTTAGGTCCCTAAATATAAAAATAAAGCAAAAAAAAGCCTAATATGTCCTACATAAACTCCCCCGGGGTTCAAAAGACGAGCCACCGATGAGTCAGGTACTTATCCTACGCAGGTTCTCCCAATAGTGGCCGGTGGTAGGATAAATGGATTGGACGACGTCGCACGATCAGAGTTGGGGTATTGTCAACCTCAAGCATGCCATAATGTTCACGCGTTCGTAGAGACTTTATCTTTGGAGCATCTGCAAGCATCGACAATCCCAAGGTGGCAGTGTAGCCATCATCAACTGGAAGAGCATACATGTCGATTAAGGGCTTTGGTACTTGGCGTGGTGCAAGGTTGACATCATCCGCTAAAGGAGGCATCGATGAATGCATGGGCACGGGATCAATACGGATTGGATTGTTGACGTCATCCTTTGCCAGAGGTTGATGGAAGCACTGTCTACGAGTCGTCCTTGTCAGTCGTTAAATCATAAGTGGGAACTGCATCTGCATCGTCTTTTTCATCAACCTCGTCTGCAGTGTTGTAGCTTTGGTCACTCAAAGGTAAGAATCGTTGCACGAGCAAAGGATGCAATTCGGTCCATGTGTAGACATGATCGACTAGTTGTTGGTTGTTCCACCATGCTAAAGCAAATCCTCAAAACTTATCAGTGGCGATCAGGAGTTTTTTTGCATCACCCATGGTTTTGAATATTTAGAAATACTTGTCAGCACAGTGCAACCAATCAAACACAATCTTGGAGTCACAATCACCATAAAAGTCTGGTATCTTCATGCGTTGTGTCTTGACGTGGCTATTGCAAACAAGATATTGCAAATATTTGTCTTACTTCTGTGCTAAGTCATCTAGCCGACGCGGAACTATATCATCATGTTGTCGCATCTATAGTCACAAATTCGGTATTTGGCATACGTACGGCCAAGTTGAAAAATTCGAAAATCGGGAATTGTGTGGGAAATTCAGATAAAAACCGGTCCACATACGGTAAAAGTTCGGTCAACTATTCGGAAAAAAGTCGGCAAAAAGACGGATTATATATATATATATTTATATATATATATTTATATATATATATATATATGTACATATACATAAACACATACAAACATATATATACACCCACACATATAATAATTTAAAATGACTAAACATCAAACTGGTTACCCTAATATTGGAAGGAGAAGAAGTGGGAGCAGCAAGCAGTAGGCACAAATCAGGGAAGAAGGTGGAAAAATGGAGGAGGAAGATGGAGCGTACATGTAGAATGTTGAGGGTTACCCCTGGCTTAAGGTGTGTCAGGGGATAGAGGAGGAAGGTTGGACGGTTAAGTGAAACCCTGCTACAAGTAAAAAATGACATGGAAAAACAAATGTGAAGTAAAAGCACATAACTGTATAAAACGACAAAAAACGTATTGAACGCATTTAAAACGCAAATTAAACGTGTTTAAAACGTATTATTCAGTTTGGAGTTTAAAACGGCCGTCATATATGACAAGTGAATAATACACGTTTTAAACTTTTTTTTGAAAAAAAGGAGTATATTGTGACTATGGTCGCATCATGTTGTTCAGTTGGTGTCGAAAAGCAAAAACAAGTAAAATAAAGCCTAATATGTTCTACATCACATGAATTTCAGACTAGAAACAATTGTGGTCTAAAAATGGCGTCACAATCATGTGTGATGGGTGGACTAGTAGAAGTTAAAAGCAAATTATTAACTTTCCTGCACGTTGTTGTCGATAGACTGTTTTTCTAGACTCTGTTGATAATTCTGGTGAAGTCAGGAATTACAACTTACAAGTACATCAAGAAGCTAATGAAAACATACATCAAACAAGTAGGGTTGAGAATGTGGTGTAGGTAATGACTGATAATGACTCTAACTTGAAGAAGGCCGATGATAATATAATGAAGAGATATTCGGTCTATTGGACACCATGTGCTGCTCATTGCATAGATTTTATTCTTAAGGACATGGGCACAATTGATTACATCAAATCCGTGACAACTGATGGTAGGTTGATCACGAGTTTCATCTACAACCATTCCTTTTTGTAAAATGCAATGAGGCGACCTGAGTACTGAGAGGTGATCTAGTGAGACCACGGCTACTAGATTTGCAACAAATTACTTGGCCTTGAATTCATTAAAGTCCAAAAGGGATGGACTTAGGAGGATCTTTAATGGCGTGGAGTGGACCTCTATGAAGGAGCACAACACCGCAATTGGCAGAAGGATTGAAGAAGTAATTGCCAGTCAGGCTTTTCAGGATAAGGTTACAAAGTGCTGTGAATAATGGAACCTATTGTCAAAGTATTGAGCCTGGTAGATGGCGACAAAGGCGCAACAATGCCTTGTATGATGCAATGCAACTAATGGTGGACAATATTAAAAAAGCAGCTCCTAAGTCCAATTCACAATATTTGTCTATTGTACACAAGTGTTAGATAGATATGCTTTTGCATCCACTAAATAAAGCATGTATACAATTCATTTTCTTCTTCTTGCTACTATATATTTTACTAGGTTTATTTTTATTATTGTGCTATGGGCTTTAGATTGGCCTTGTCTATTAGCCTTTTTCTTCTAACCCATATTGCCTGTCTCAGATTTATGCTTTACTCTCCTGTCCTATAAAAAAGAGACCTCTATGATTGTTTTACTCATATAATAATAAGCCTTTTAGTATTTTAGATGGTATCAGAGCCACCCGATCATCCTTAAGCCCTTATAACCCTACCCATGCCCACCTAACCTTAGCCGCCACCCCCTCCTCTTTTCTTCCCCTTTGCTACCCCCCCCTTCCCCCCGACTCCACCAGGCTGCCCTTCCTGCCGCCTTCGCCCTCAACCCTCCTTTTCCTCTCCCCACCACCGCTGCCCACCCCCTACCCATCTTCCCCACCCGCCGCCACACCCACCACACCCTAGCCCCCTCTGCCACACAACCCCCTACCCGCCGCCACCACCACCTCCATTCAACCTGCCCACCACCACCCCTCCCTCCATACTACCCGCTACCACCTCCTACCCTCCCTCCTCTCTTCCACACCACACGCCCCCCTCCACCAACCATATCTCCCTCCGGCTAGCCACCCACATCAATCCCTCTCTTCCCCGATAATCTCTGAACGTCTCTGGTAACTTTTTAGTTATAGCCCATTGACGGGTTAATCAGGTCTCACTCTCTACCTACCTACGCCTCATGGTGGAGTAATTGTTCCTCCGTGTTGGGTAGATTTTTCTATATCTTCTACTGCCCCTACGTGGGTTTTTGGGATCTGATGCGTCAGATCCCCTGCTGCTATCTTCTGCCCCCGTGCTGGTGTTACGAGATCTGCCCATGTGTTAGGTTTCTGTTGCTGTTCTTTTCTGCTGATTGCTACATGCCTGCTATTTCTGCCTACTGTTCCTGTCTGCTGATTACTGCTTTTGCCTGCTTTGCCATCTTGCATACTACGTGACTCATGTCATCCACCGATCCGCTTCAGAATTTGTACGTCACTACTGTCAATTTGGATGGTTCCAACTATCACACCTGGGTGACATCTTTCAAGCTTTATGTCAAGGCTCAAGGACGCTACTCTCATCTTTCTACTAAAGGCCTGGATGCTCCGACTGAAACTACTAATGACAAGACAAAGCAAACATGATCTATGGACAAAAGAAAATTTTGGTGTCATGACCTGGATGGTCAACAATGCTGAACCTAAAATTAGCCAATCTCTTCTCCGACTATGGATGGATAAGGACATATGGGATCAACTTTTCAATGTGTACTCTCCTCAGCAAAATTCGAAGAAAGTATTTGAAATCTTCAAACATTTGGCCAAGTAGTAAACTACTTCTGATTTTGTGGAAGACTATTACAATCAGTGCTGCACACTCTGGGATAAATTCGAGATGTACCACCCAATCACGGCTGATATTAAGGAAATCCAGCGACAACACAACGAGCTTTAGCTTTGTTCAATTCCTTGCTAGGTTACCACACTCCTTTGATGGTGTGGTTGATAAGATCCTGTCAAGTGACCCTCTGTCTACCTTACACGATGTTTTGAAACACGTACACCGCTTACCCTCTGTCTCTCAAGCTATTCCTAATTTCTCTGATGGCGCAACCCTTGCTGTTCGGTCTGGTTATTCTTTCTGTGGACGTGCCCACGATTGTGGGCGTGGTCGAGGACACTCTGCTACATGACCTGGTCGTGGTTCGTACTCATTAGGATCCGACTCTTCATCTATTGAATAACGCTACTACAACTTCTACAAGTGAACCAATCATACTGAAGATCGATGCTGGATCAAGCATTGTAGATCTGCTTGGGCAAATCAAGTTACTTTAGAACAACCAGATGCCATTGCCTCCTTGTCTGCCTCACCTTCTGCTGAATGGATTCAATTTGAGTTTGACAAGTTGCTCCAAGCATAGCTGACTTCCTCTGCCGACCCTTCTACTTGATGGCAGTTATGCTCTCCTAGTACAGTCTGGTAAAAATACATGGGTGATTGACTCCAGTGCAACCTCCCATATTACTGGCAATCATACTCTATTTTCTAACTGACATAAAACTTCTGCTATTCCTCCTGTTACACTTGCCTACGGTTCTCAAACACCTGCTTGTGGAATTGGGAATAGCTACACTCCTGGTCGTCTTTTATTATGTTCAACACTATACGTTCATAAATTTCCAATAAATCTGTTATTTGTGAGTAGAACTGTTAAGAGCCTACGGTGTTCCATAACTTTGACCCAAATGGTGTTATCTTTCAGGATCTGCACACGAGGTATAGGCCATGAGAGACAGACGACTTATACTATCTCGACACGCTGAAGACTGCTGCGCTACTGACGACTTATGTGACCGACATCCAGTGGCACTATCGTTCGGGACACCCTTCGCCGACTAAGTTGAAGCACTTACTACCTGATATTTTTGATTCAATTTTTCATTGTAAGACTTGCCAGTTGGGCAAACAGACTAGATCTACTCATGGAACAGGACTTCGACTTCGACAGGTGTGGACATGGAAGTTTGTAGAAATGTCGAGGATTTTTACAACCAAACTTCGACGCAACTTCGACAAAAATGAAGCAAAAAAAACTGAATTTGTGATGAAAATTGATAGATTTCATCAAATCTAGCTTAAAAACACAATTACATATAACTATAAGCAGATAACCATCCATGTAGATTTACAAATGTAGAAAAACACGGTTACATGCCGGTGTGTGATGCAAGTGCAAGTTGTGCAACTAGGGATTTCTTCAAGATATATAGGTTTATGACAAATAGACAACTTAAAAGATTACAAATTACAAGTACTAGCATAACACAAGTCGAAAGCAAGCAATGTAACAAACATACCAATGATACAAACTGAAGTACCCACTTGAGTTGAGTTTGATGAGTGCCGACTAAGACTAATACCATGCCGAATGTCTTGCATGCTCTTCATATTGACCAATATGCCTAGAGCCAGCTATCTGGTTATCCTCTCTTAAAGCATATTACATCCATGCTATATTTTCTTTGTGGTTTAGCTTATAGTCAGCTACAAATGCCGCAAAATCGGAATCAGAAAGGTCCGCAAGGCATCCAAATCGAGCATAAGAAGAAAGATCAACAACTCTATATGATGTTGATCTGGGAAGAGCGTCGGAATCATGTGACAAAGGTGTAGATGATCTTTCTTGTTCAGAATGTGTGCAGGAGGGCTCATGACTAGAGAGAATAAAAGGATCATAGGTCTGCCCTTGAGATCTTTCATGATCATTAGTTGGATTCACCATAGAGCTATTAAATGGATAATGTGCTTTGCTTTGAATACTGTCCCATGGGATCCACTAGAAGTATAATGACCACTCCCACAATGACCAAAGACACTATCAATATTAGTTTTCTTCTGTGTAATTTGATAATGATTAGGTGCAACGCTATATCCACCATTGCCCATTCCGAATAAATCATCCATGATACTAGATCCTTCTACATTACCAGTACTAGGACCACTAATATGCCAAGATCCCATAGATTCAGTGAAGTTATCAACGGATGGTTGTTCTGGCACTTGAACTTGCCTTTGTTGTCCATAACCATATTGTCCATAAGGATCATAAGATTCATAGCCATATCTTTGATCATAACCATAAGGAACATAAGTCTGTGGTGGGGGCAAGCAGGGCAATTGTTGTTGTTGCTCAGGTTGTGGTTGTGGCTGGCTAGAGTTATCCTTTCCTTTTCTTTGGTATTGTTTTGTAGATGCAAGCCTAGGAGGAAGATCTGCTTCTTTTCCAGTCCTTTTAAGCCTTGATAAATCAACAAGAGGAGGACTTGGAGGTGGTGGAGTTCGTCCTCAGATGTGTGATCCATCTGATGGAGCAGTAGTAGAAGAATCACCAGATGTAGACTTATCAATGTATCCTCCACCAGATGTTATGGTTGACCCTGAGGATGCTTCACTTTCATCTACAGGTAGAGGGACAAAGAAATAACCTGGATCATCCAAATCTTTCTCAAGTCGTTTGATTGCAGAGTTTGCTTGAATTCCCTCTTCTTGATTATATTGTTCTACATCAATACCCATCTGACTTGCAATTGTAGGATCAGGGTTACCACCTGATCTACCTACATCTAAAGCAGGAGTATAAGTTTCCTCATTCAACCAAGCTTGCATGGGTCATCATCATCGTCTCTGTCATGATAAACGTAAGCCCGATGCAATGGATCTTCAGTCATGAAGTCTTGAGTTGGCTTGCTGAATCTTTCATGAAGATATTTTTCCTTCAACCTTATGTTGTAATGGACATATACCAAAGTGTGCAATCATTTTGCCCCTAGCCTGTTCCTTCTTTTTGTATGAATTAAGTTAAAGGTGCTCCAATTTTTCTTGCACCCCCCTGCAGCAGCCGTTTGGGATAACACTTTAATGGCTATACTTCTTAACTCTTCACAGTCAATTCCATATTCGACCCACCATTCAACTGCATATGAATGAATATATAAAGTTAATAACCATATATGATAATTCATAGGTCTATAATAAGAATGTAAGTACTAAATATGTAACTTCGAATACCAGGTGCCATCTTATCCCTTGCATATACAACACCTTTCATCCCAAAGACGCCTTGTGCTTCCCTAAATCTCTTCATCTGTTCAACGGAAGATAACATAAAATTATAGGTCAAGATATGCTACATGATCAAGTTATTCTTATTAATACATCATAGTAAATTAATAAGTTATAACTTACTTGCGCCACAACTAGTAATGCCTTGTTGCTGTCATTGCTGCTGTACTTGTCAATCACTGTATGTACCGCCATTTGTAGGTCTGCTTTCAGCCCTAGATCAAGACTGTATTGGAACCTAGGATTGAGGTAATAAGCTGGGTACAGAAAATAATTGAAGTGAGTGATAAGACAAAATAGTCAAATTTATAATGTAATTTGTAACTTGAAAGTTAATTCAAATTCTTTACCAGCTTTGTGAAGGGGATGACTAAGCATTTTCTTCCATCTCTTATCAATCTCGAATTGTTTACAAGATTTTGGTCCCATTGCCTCCTCGACACGTTCTCTCATCATGCGCATAGCCTCATAGACATAAGGCAAGGTGGCTTTTTTGTCGCCATCCACCATTCGGAGAACATGCACAAGTGGGCTCATTATCTTCAAACACCTTGATAGCCTTCTCCAAAAATTGTCACCATTAAGAATTTTTCTTACTGTTGTTGCCTGCTCAGATTTACTATCTGGATGACGAGCCCATTGTTCAGATATAAACATCCTAAGAAGCCCTTGTTTCTTATCCTTTATACTTTGCATTGCAATGAAATTAATAGCAAAGCGAGTAATTCCAGGACGTACCAAATCTCCATCACAGTACTCCTTGCTTCTCATCATTGCTAGAAGAAAAGAGTGGTTATATATGAAGTTGGTGACCCTCGCACTAACCATTACTTCATTGAATAAAGTAGTTTTCCCAAAGTCTTTAAGAATCAGATCAACAGAATGTGCTGCACAAGGAGTCCAATAAAGAGAATATTTTTTAGAATCTTCAAGAAGTTTACCAACTTTCTTGAAATTGCCACCATTGTCCATCACAATCTGAACCATAGGCTCTTTTCCTATATCTGCAATTGCACACTCCATTAACTTGGCAAGATATTTGTGGTCCTTGATATGTGCAGATGCATCAACAAACTTTAGAAAGTAGGTCACTCCCTCATTAAATGCTAGAAAATTTATAATTTGCCGCTTTGTGCCACTTGTCCAACCATCACACATCACAGTAACACCAAAGATAGGCCAAGTCTTTTTTCTCTGCTCATCTATCCACTCGTCTATTTCCTTCTTCTCAACAGGTAAGTACTTGTTCATCAACTCATGTGGAGTTGGGGCCTCAGTTCCCTTTCCATGTTGTGCACATACATCAATCATGTGTTGCATATATGGGCCATACGCCACATTGGGAGCAATACCATGTGCAAAAATAAAATTTTCAATATCTTGACCTACGATCTCTTTGGCATTTTTCCAAATGCCAGCTATTATTTTCTGCTTTGCATCCTTCCTGCGGAAAGTAAGCTCAGAAGATGTGAATTTCATGCTATGGGATCTGGAATTCTCCATTGTAGGGCTCAAGATTTGACTTCTTGTGGCTTGAGGTACACCAGATCCACCCCCTACTTCATAAGTAGAAGAACCAAACCCTTTTCGGGTTTCCATGAATTATCTAATGTCATCTCTCTTATGCCTTTCCATCACAGATTCTTTCATGATTGCCCTCCATGTTTTCTTTTGGTTGGTGTGTCAATATCACTAGGGTACACGACGTCATCATCATCATCATCATCGTCACTATCATCTACACGGATGACACTAGGACCAAACAATACTTCTTTGAATCTGTTATCTCTAATCGTGTCATCATCTCTCTTCATATTCTTTTGATTTGCCAAACTCTTAAAGTATTTCTTCACTTCATCGGGACATCTCCCACAGACTTTCACATTCTTGTCCCCTCCTGTCAGATGCTTTTTAAACCTAGGAATACCTCCACTACCAATCACCTTGTTGCAATAGTTGCAATTTGTCTTCTGCTTAGTGCCATCAACCATTTGGCAATGCTCCCATCCTGGATCAGTTTTGCCCCCAATATTAGATCTACCACCACCACCACGACGTTCCTCCCCCCCACTCTTATCATGGCTCATCCTACCACCCTCAGATTCAGAACCAATGAAGTAGACATCTTAAATCATACTTTCGTAGCCTGAAATTAAAAGACATATACAAGGGTTAATATTTAGTACTTTACAAAACACATGTAAATAGTAAACGTTCATCAAATGCAACAAAAAATATACTTATATTTAATTTCAGACCTATATAAGTGTATTAGTTGTTAATTTAATGACCCATATACTTAATATGTAGTTATGAACATAGTACGTGTATGTGATATCAAGATTAGAATTTTATGTTCAAAAGATTTCACATTTACTAAACAAATCAGACCTCAAATTAAGCTAATATATGCTGCAATTATTATACTAATTTTTCTAATACATATTAGAATGATTCATAAGTTTTTAGTATTTATTCATAAAATTTCAGCTTATTAATGAGTATTTAATACAAAATTTCGTAATAAACAGTAGATGATAATCAACTTTAAGTATATTTTTCCTTTTTAGTAGTGTATAACTATATAAGAGTGTAAATTATATAAATTTAACTTATATTATATGTCAAATCTCAAAAAAACATGAGAATTAAAAAAAAAGGAGTTTAGGAGGGGTAGGAGAGGAAAATATGGTAGATCTACAAAAATTTCGTAAATATATGTTAGATCTATTTGAGAGGGAGTAGATTTACCAATTTTAGTTGTTAAATACTAACAATAGTGAGTAGATTTCAAAAAATACGAACTTGGGAAGCAAACTAGGAGAAAATACGAATTTATGATAAAATTGTGGTAGATCTAGTAGAGAAAGGGTAGATCTACTATTTTTAACTAAGATTAAGCAAAGAAAAATCAAAATCATCTTGCTCCAAGCTCCAACTCCTTTTCCTCTTCTTCAGTGAGCAGTAGTCAAAATCGCAGTAGCGTCGGGCGAATATGTCGCCGTGTCGCCCAGTTCGTCGATTTCTGAGCCCATGTCGTCGAACCGGCCCAATATGTCGACGACACTGTAGAAAAAAGATGTTTACATGCATTCGACGTCGCCCACTGTCGGCACCGACACTTTCGGCGACACATCGCCCAATGTCGACATTTAGAACCATGGATCTACTTTTACCAGAAAAACTTGTATTGGCTCACAGCTGTTTGGTACAGTTCATGCTAACATTTGGGGCCCATGTTCTGTTTCCAACATTTCTGGTTTTCGATATTTTCTGAGTTTCATTGATGATTCTCTAGAACTACCTAGTTATTTTTGTTAAAAGACAGATCTCATATACTTGATACTATCACATCTTTTTTTGCTGAGATTCGTACCCAGTTTGATAAACCTATAAAAATCTTTCGTACTAATAATGCCCTTGAATTCATGCAAACTTCTGTCAGTCATTTATGTCGGAAAATGGGTACCATTCACCAAACATCTTGTGCCTACACACCTCAACAAAATGGGGTTGTCGAATGCAAGAATCGACATCTTCTTGAGGTTGCCCGCACTCTCCTTTTTCACTACCATCTCCCCAAATGTTTTTGGCCGGAAGCCATTTCCATTGCTTCTTACCTCATTAACCGCATGCCTTCTTTTGTTCTTGGCAATCAAGTACCCTATCAAATTCTATATCCCGATGCACCTCTGTTTACTGTTCCCCCTCAAATTTTTGGAAGCACCTATTTTGTAAAAAATCTGCGTCCTGGCCTAACCAAACTAGATCCACGCGCTACCAAATGTGTGTTCTTGGGGTACTCTAGGACACAAAAAGAGTACCCGTGTTATGATCCGATTACGAAGAGGTGGATGGTTTCTTCTATTGTTGTCTTTTTTGAGCATATGCCGTTCCATTCTTCTGCCGGCTCAACACTGGCGTTTGATTTTCTTGCGGATACTCCTTTACCTCTGATTGATGATAATGTTCAACCAGACCCAACAGTTGCACCTGCTCCTCCACTGAAAGTGTATCATAGAAGACTGAAAGCTCCAACTTCTTCCGTGGCCCCTCCAAGTCCTCCATCCTCGTCGGAAGATCCATCTCCGCCTCTGGTATTTTTTGACTTGGATATTCCTATTAGTTTACGTAAAGGAACTCAGCCTTGTACTCAACACTCCATTAGAAATTTCTGTAATATTGCTAACCTGAGAACTAATTGTGCAAACTTCACTTCTTCTCTATCTACTATTTCTATTCCTAAAAATGCTACCCAGGCTCTTCATCATCCCACATCGCGTCAAGCCATGGAATCTGAAATGCTCTCACTGATCAACATACTTGGGAGTTGGTTGATGCGCCTGCTGATTTTTCACCAGTTGGATGCCGATGGATTTTTATAGTCTAATATCATTCTGATGGAACGATTGAGCGACTCAAAACTCGTCTTGTATCCAAAGGCTACACTCAAACATATGACATAGATTACTTTGAAACCTTCTCTCCTATCGCTCACCTGAACTCGGTTCGTGTGCTTATTTCTATGGCAGTAAATAAGATTGACTTTTATTTCTGTTAGACGTTAAAAACACTTTCCTATATGGCGATCTGCACGAGGAGGTATACATGGAGCAGCCTCCTGGATTTGTGATTAAGGGGGAGTCATCCAAAGTCTGCTGCCTACGCAAAGCAATTTATGGCCTTAAGCAAAGTCCCGAAGCCTGGTTTGATAAGCTCAACTCAATTCTTCAAAATTTTGATTTTTGTTGTTCTCAATCTGGTCATTCTGTCTTTATTAAGACAACTACTTCTTGTCTTGTAATCTTGATTGTCTATGTTGATGACATCATATTATCCGACAGTGACTCCACAGGAATCCAGACCACTAAACACTACTTAGAAAAACGCTTTGTTACGAAAGATTTGGCAAACTACGATATTTTCTGGGCATTGAAGTTTCTCAATCTTCCTCTAGTCTATGCTTATCTCAGCGGAAATATATTCTGGATCTCCTATATGAAACAGGAATGCTTGGGACCAAGCCTGCTGTTACTCCATTAGATCCAAACACTAACTAGGATGACGAGAATTTTCCTCCTTACCCTGACCATCATCAGTATCGACGAATGGTAGGGAAACTTATATATCTTACTATCCCTAGGGCTGATATCACTTCTGCTGTTGGATTGGTTAGTAGATATCTCGATAAGCCCAAACAATGCCACTGGGAAGCTGTATGCCATTTTGAAGTATCAGAAAAATTCTCCTGGAAAAGACCTAAATTAACATGGGATGAGCTTATAAAGAAAGATTTTGAATCTCTACATCTCAACCAGAATATGGCCTATGATAGAGCTGAATGTAAACGAAGGATCCATGTAGCCAACCCCAACATAGTTGGGACTGAGGCTTAGATGATGATAATGATAATGATGATGATGATGATGATGAAAAGGCCTGCTTTAGAGAAGCATGGTCACTCCAATCTTATTGGCTATTCTGATTCTGACTATGCTGGAAGCAAGATAGATCGCAGTTCTACATATTGGTACTACACCTTTGTAGGCAACCTGGTCACCTGGCGAAGCAAGAAGCAAACTGTAGTTGCTCGTTCTAGTGCTGAAGCCGAGTATCGAGCGATGGTTCATACTACATGTGAACTCTTCTGGGTACGAGGGCTTCTGAAAGATTTTGGCGTCTCTGATTCTAAACCCATTGCCATGGAACAAAATTTCGATCGAAATTGCGAAATTTCGATCGAAATTTCATTTTTTTACAATCGGACATCGAAATGCATGTACGCAGCAGGGACTGGTACGTAATTTCACGAAAATTTCGCACTTGCCGTCGAAATTTCACAAAAGCCGGGGTATTTCAGTGCAAAAAGCCCATTTTGGGCCTTCATATCGCGAAATCTCAGCGGAACGACCACACTATTTTGCGAAACAGTGTTCCGCCGGCTGAGTGAAGTGAAATTTTGCTTGTTTGGTGATTTTTTTGAGATCTCTTGCTCCCGGAGGCTGCTCTACTTGATTCTAAGGTATGTTACACCTCTCCCTAGCCCATCTACTCCTCCCCCTTGTATCTCTACTCTCTTTTATACCCATCTTAATATATACTCCGAAAATCCTAATTTTCGGAATGACATTTCTCTTAAAATACTCAAGATCTTGAAGTAAAACTTGTAGATCTAAGAAACTATAGTGTGAAATACGTATGTGTATACTTATTTTGAAAATGCAATCAATATATTTCGTATTTATACCCAAAAATGGCTAAAAAGGCTTTTTTTTAATGAAATTTCTTATTTTTTGTATTTTTACACTAATGTAACTTGCAATATATTATAATACTAGACAAATGCAATATATGTTAACTAATTTATGACTTTTCAATATTGTAACTTCATTTTTTATTTTTATACCAATTTAAATATTAATTTCAGACCTTTAATTTTCTTATTTTTTGTATATTCACACTTATAAAACACAATTATATTATAATACTAAACTAATACAATATATGTTAACTAATTTTGGTGTTTTCGATATTGTAACTTCTATTTTTATTTTTATATCAATTTAAATATTAATTTCAGACCTTAAATTAATAAAAAAAAATAAAAATGAACTAATTAAAATAAAAATGATGAAGTACTTAGTTATACTTTTAACTTCTAAGTTTCTAACATGCAATTTTAGGCTTTAAGATTTATTTATGTGCATGTGTTGACTTGATGTGATGGTTTATTCATGTTTTTATTTTTTAAAATTGCAGTAGATGGCTTTTTCAGCTGGTGATAGTGAAGGTGGAAGGAGAAATGATGAAGGTGGTAGAAAGGTCACTAAGTTTGCATGGGCTCATTGTGATCAAGTTCTTGGTACTAAGCAACAAGTAATTTGCAAATATTGTGACAAGAAGATAGGGGGTGGGGGGATTACAAGATTCAAATCCCACATTGTTGGTGGTGACAGGAACGTGGCCATGTGCAAGAAATGCCCTCAAGGAGTGAGGGATGATTTCCGGGAAATGACGAGTCAGAAGAAAAAAATTCGTCAACATCAACACGAACTTGATCAACTCTATGTTGATACCCTCTTTGAATATGGGAGAGGAGGTTCTTCTGCTGAGTCTGACTCAGATGTAGAGTATCCTGAAGGTTATATCACCTCCCAACAACGCCGCTTGTATCGTAGGGCGCTTAGAGATTCCAAAAAGCAAGCGTGGGAGAGAGAGCAACATGATGCATATAGGAGGGGCGTTGGCCCATCTATTTTTGAGCATGGTGGAGGCAGTGGTGCAGGTCGTGCGACTGGTTCCCGAGCAGGACGAGCATCCATCCCCGTGGTTGACTTAGGAGATGAGAGTGATAGGCCTGCCCAAGTTAAAAGAAAGAAAGGGACAATTGATAGCATGTTCAACAGATCTCATAGCATAAGAGGGAGGTTGGGTGTAGACATAGATGAGCCAAGTATGAGAAGGCCAAAACCAGTACAACAAAAGCTGAAATCTATGTTTTCTGGTGCAAAGAACAAGGTTGGCAAAGCAGTGGGTGAATTCTTCTTTGCCCGTGGGATCCCTGCACACGTGGCTACTGAGCCATATCTACAACACCTCTTGAGAACTGCTTGGGAGGCTGGACCGGGTGTTAAAGCCCCCACTGCATATGAGCTTATGAATGTATACCTTCCTGAACAAAAAGTGGAGATCCAAAAATGGATTGATGATAAGAAACAAAGGTAACTAAGGCACTAACTACTAAGATTCTTTCTTTATTATCCACTCTTGATTGTTGCCTCTTGAACTTGAAGACTTTGAGTTTCTAACTCTACTTTTGTAATGTTTGTTGTAGGTGGGAAAATTATGGTGTGACATTAATGGCCGATGGTTCGACATCTGGAAATAGAAAACAAATCAACTTTCTTGCCTACTGTAATGGATCCACCATTTTCCTTGGATCTGTTGATGCTTCTAGTGAGGCTCGAACTTCTAGATACATATCTAAATTGATGACCAGATATATCAAAGAAGTTGGTGTGCAAAATGTGGTTCAAATTGTAACTGATAATGGACCCAATTTCAAAAAGGCATGAAAGTCTTTGATGGATAAGTATCCAATCTATTGGACTCCTTGTGCGGCTCACTGCATTGATTTAATTCTGAAAGATATAGGTGAGTCATATATGTTTGTTTGTATCCTTGTATTCCAATTTCCAATTCCAAATGACTCATACTCTCATAGTCTCATAGTGTCATTATTTAATTTCATGCTCTGGTTTGTTAAAATGTAGGTGGGTTGTCACATGTAAAGAATTTGATCATTAAAACTAGGACAATCACATGCTTCATATACAATCGCTCATTTCTTTTAGCTGCTATGAGGAGGAAGGAGTATTGTGGTGGTGACTTGGTGCGGCCAGGAGTCGCCCATTTTGCTTCTAATTTTTTGGCATTGCAAAGCCTGAAGTCAAAGAGGGATGGATTGAGAAAATTATTTGCTGGAGTTGAATGGGGTTCAATGAAGGAAAGCAAGACAACACTAGGGGCCAAGATAGAAGACCTTGTCAACAGTAGGAGCTTTTGGGAGAGAGTTACTAAAATTCTTAAGATGATGGAACCAATAGTGAAGGTGCTCAGGTTGGTGGATGGAGATAAGTCGCCAACCATACCCTACTTGTATGAAGCAATGACAATGATGAGGGAGATAATATTGAAAATTGTTCCAAGAGGAAATGCCCAATACATGAAAATTATAAGGAAGAAGTGGGAGAAAATGCTTTTACACCCTATGCACAAAGCTGGTGAGCATAACTGATACTTATTCAATAATTATAGACATTTCTATTTCTTAATAGTTGATACTTGACAATTAACACATACAATATTACTTATAACCATTTCTATGTCTTATTGTCTTGTAGCCCACTACTTGAACCCTAGATTCCAATACAAATACCACTTAGGGTTTAAGAGTGACTTCATGGCAGCTATTAAAGAAGTTGTAGAGAAACTTGTCACCACATCTGAAGAGAGGGTGATTATTATGGATCAGGTAATACATATAGTCCGACTGAATCTATTATTTATTGAGAATAAATTTAGATTTTATTACCCTTGACCTTGTCATGTTACTTAGCAATTGCAGTTGAGGCAGTTCAGAGAAGGCATTGGATGCTTTGCGCATCCAAGTGCTATTGCTGATAGAGAAAAAGCTGTTCCATGTGAGTGGTGGTCATGGCATGGCACAAGTTGTGAAGAGCTACGTCGCATTACTGTGAGAATTCTATCACAGACAGCTGCTGCAGGCTGTTATGAAAGAAATTGGTCCACATTCAATCTCATTCATAGCAAAAGACGAAACAGACTTGGGGAACAACGTCTAAATGACTTGGTATATGTTCACTATAACATGAGGTTGAGGGCAAAAGTCCTTAGAGAGCCAGAATTTAGAGAAGTGGACCTTTCTGTTATCCATGATCCAATTGATACTGCTTTTACCTTTGGTTATGGTGATGACAATGAGGATAATCCAATGCAGCAATGGATGAATGAGATCGGTGGTACCCCAGTTTTAGACAGAAATGATGGCAGGCCAGATCCCACTGTGGAGGCAACATTTATGCCAAGTACTAGAGAAGAAGAAGAGACAACTAGAAGAGACCGCATCCCTGTACAAAGAATTGAAGAAGAAGAACAGATTAAAGATGAGATGGATATTGAATAGGCAGTTGAAGGTGGAACTCGTACTACTACCCACTCTTCCAAATCTGATGATGATGATGATGATGATGATGATGATGATGATAATGATGATGATGATAATGATGATGATGGTGCTGATGATGATGATGATGGTGATGGTGGTGACCAAGAAGGTGATGATAATATTAAAGAGTGGCAAGGATTTGTGAATGATGATGATGATCGACCTTATCTCTGAACCTAGGGCTGAAGCTGCACCTGCTAAAACTCAAATTCCATTTGCTGATAGTAGTACATTCCAAAGAAGAAAAATTAGAGGTACAAAAGAATATATTGGCACACCAGAAGGTCCAACGCTGCCACCACCACCTCTAGCTATTCTTCCAGCTCCTCAATACCAAAGTGATTATATTTCTGATTTGGCTCAATCGGTTGGGAGCATTAGCATTTCAGACAAGGATTCATCTTCTATTGCTGATTCTTTATTTGGGTACCCTTCTGCACAAAGACAACCCGCACCCGCAGTCGCACAACCACCACAACAAGATCCCTATAATTATGGCTATAGTTATGGTGGGAGTCGTGGGAATTATGGTAATGTACCTGATGCTTGTTCTTCTTCTGGAGGTATACAACCAGGTTATATGTATGGATATGGATACAATGACCCACTGATGCAAGGTTATTCTTACACTGGAGAACATGTTCATATGGAATCTAATGATGGTGGGCAAACTTGGCAAGGATACCGTGATGTTTTGTATGTTCCTACATTAGCTGTTGCTCCTCCAGCTCCAGTTACTTCAGAACCATATATCGATCAAGCAAAAGCACTTGAGGAGTTTTCCCAAAACATGGGATGATGCAGTTTGTGTCTGATGAGATCTACCAAGAACACATTCAGACATATAACCAAGTATACATGAATCATATGAGTTGGGCAACATATGTTGATAGAATCAATGAGGATATGTATGGTCAACCACCACAAGGACAAGAACCACCACAACACTCAAGCTTCAACTAGGAATGTTGGACTCCTAGTTTACTACTACGCAAGACTTATGGAACATCATAATGTGTAAGTTTGTTAGTTGTTAATTTGTTTTATTTTATAATTATATATTATAAGTTGTAATTTGTAAGCTTGTAAGTTGTAACTGTAAGTTTTAAAGTCTAGTTGTTTAAACTTGAAATTTGTAAGTTTGTAACAGACTTAGTCTCTAACTGTCTAGCAGACTTGACATTTCTGTTCATTTGTGCACTCACTCATTAAGACATGGATCCCACCCTAACCTCTAAACATATAAATTTATTATATAATCTAGTGTGTTTATGTCTAGACTTTGTGTTTGCAGAAAATCTGATGTACCTGCATTTAGGTACCGGATAGTCGTCGGTATTGAAATTTTGAGTGAAATTACAATTTCGTCTTTTGAACATTGACCCCAAGATTGACCTTTTTTTACCGTTGCGTAAAAAGCCTAAAGGTTGTTTGATGAATATGGAAATACAATAGAATCTTGCAAAAAAACCCAACCTAATATAATCTCCATAGAGAGTGTAGAATAGGGGAATATCTTTACTATTGATGATCTAAAACAAGTAGCTGATGTATGGTACATTCATATATAGTATATAAGGAGAATATAATTTTCTTGATTACACAATATCGGATTAAACATATCTCAAGTAAGAGTGTTGGCCCCACTAAGACCACTGATACAGTGAAAAATACTCCCCCTCAACGTGGAATATTATATCAATTACACACAACTTGTTCACTAAAGTAAAAAAGGTCTTCATCCATAAAGGCTTGGTAAAGATGTCAACGAGTTGAACTTTAGACCTAGTGAAAGGAGTGCAAAAGGGTATATGCCCTCATCATAGAGGTATAAATTAGCCCATCATTACGCTGTATTCAAGATCATCACTTGATTGGATAGTAACAAATTGCTTTTTGCACCAAGTGACTATGATCCCATTGACGGAGGTGCATAATGTAGAAGTAGATTTCCATTCAGCTTGACTGCTCGCATAGTCGAAATTAGAGAAACCAGTAATACTGTAGTGGCTATGTTTGCCAGAACATTGTTCTTCCCAAGATAGCTTTTGAGATAGTGTAGAATATAGCACACAAAAAGCTCTTTTAGTTGCTACCCACTAGCTGTGGCTACTGAGAGAAAACAGATTTGGGAAGCGTAGGGTTACACAATGTGTATACCCTCATATATATATTAGTGTAAGAATTACATGTAGGTCCAAATAAAAATGTAAATTAACAGAATAGTAAATAAAGACATATATTAACACTCCCCCTCAAGTTGGAGCATAGATATCAATCATGCCCAACTTGTCCACAAGCGAGTTGAAATGCTTCTTGGCCAGCAACTTGGTAAACATATCAGCAACCTGGTCTTATGAGCGAGTAAAAGGAGTGCAGATCTTGCCAGATAAGATAGTCTCTCGAATGAAATGACAATCGACTCCAATATGCTTTGTGTGCTCATGATATACAAGATTATTAGCAATGAAGGTAGCAACTTTATTGTCACAGTGCATAGGGATAGCAGCAGAAGATTCAACCCCGAAGTCTTTCAGAAGAGATTGTACCCATAGGAGCTCACAAGTGCTGTGGGCCATCACCCTGTATTCAGCTTCAACACTAGATCTGGCAACAACATTTTGCTTTTTGCTTCTCCAAGTCACTAGATTACCTCCAACATAAGTACAATAGCCTGAAGTAGATTTCCTGTCAATCTTACTTCCTGCATAATCAGAATCAGAGTAGCCTTCCAGAGAACAGTGTCCATGCTTTCTATAGTAGAGGCCTTTGCCAGATGATTTCTTAAGATATCTCAGAATATTACAGAGGGCATCCCAGTGACACTGTCTAGGCTTATCTAGGTATCTGCTAAGAACAACTGCAGTAGAAACATCGGCCCTAGTAACAGTCATATAGATCATCTTACCAATCAATCTCCTATATTTTTTACTATCTGGAAACATAGGAGAAGAGTCATCATCCCAATTAATATTGGGATCCAGAGGAGTATCAGCAAGACGTGCACCAAGCATCCCAGTCTCCTGTAACAGGTCAAGAACATACTTCCTCTGAGATAATACAAGAGCATTAGAGGTCCTAGACACCTCAATGCCCAGAAAATATCGTAGCTTCCCCAGATCTTTAGTAGAAAAATGTTTGCACAAGTGTTCTTTAGTGGTCTGTATCTCAGAATGATCGCTACCAGATAGAACAATATTATCAACATAAACAATCAGAATGACAATACCAGAAGAAGTCTTTTTTGTAAAGACAGAATGATCAACCCGTGACCTCAGAATACCAAAAGCAGTCAGGATTTTACTCAGCTTATCAAACCATGCCCGAGGACTCTGCTTGAGTCCATAAATAGATCTTTTTAACCTACAAACTTTATGTGACTCCCCCTGAGCAACAAACCCAGGAGGTTGCTTCATATAAACCTCTTCTTGAAGACCCCCATACAGGAAGGCATTTTTAACATCCAGTTGAATAAGAGGCCAATTAAGGTTAATAGCAACAGAAAGAAGAATTCTAACATAGTTAAGTCTGGCAACAGGCGAAAACGTCTCAAAATAGTCAATTCCATAAGTTTGAGTATACCCTTTTGCAACTAGCCCTGCCTTCAGACGTTCCACCGTTCCATCAGGTTAATACTTGACAGCATAGACCCATCTGCAACCAACAGGTTTGCACTCAGGAGGTGGATCCACCAGCTCCCAAGTTCCTCTATCAGTAAGAGTAGTCATCTCTTCTTTCATGGCGGTCATCTAGGCTGAGCTTTGTAAGGCATCATGGACAGTCTTAGGAACAACAATAGCAGATAGAGAAGCCACAAAGTTACTAGCATGAACACTCAGATGTGCAGTAGAAACAGGATTAGCAATATTATGAGAAGTACAGTAACGAGTGGCTTTTCTGAGAGCAATAGGCAGATCTAAGTCAGAGTGTACCTCAGCAGGAGTGGGACCTTCTTGAGGAGAAGATTGGTGCTGCATGGGGGGGGTCTTGAGTACTTTGGGACCTGTTCCTGCGTTTATACACAATAAGTGGAGTAGTAGTAGTTTCAGCAGGTGAAGTGTTAGAGGTGGAATCACTCATGACAGGTAATGGTGCTATGATTATATCAGAATCCAGAGTATCTCCTTTAGCAGAATAAAAAGGCGTATCCTCAAAAAAGACAACATCACTACTTGTGAATCATTTTTTCCCAGTAGGACTATAGCACCGGTACCCTTTTTGAGTACGAGAATAACCCAAAAAAATACATTTTTCTGCTCTAGTAGATAATTTATCATAGTTTGGTCCAAGTAACCACACAAAACAAGTAGAGCCAAATATCCGTGGAGGTACAGAAAATAGGGTTACATCAGGCTGGAGAACCTGAACATGTATCTTATTGCCAATAACAGACGACGACATTCTATTAATAAGAAAACAGGCAGTCAGGATAGCTTCTGGCCAAAAATGTTTAGGTACATTAGAATGCAACAGTATGGTTCTAGCAACCTCAAGTAAATGTCTATTTTTTTCTTTCTGCAACTTCATTTTGTTGAGGTGTATAAGCACAAGATGTCTGATGAATAGTACCCACAGATCGACAAAACAATTCAACTTCTTTCCGAACAAACTCCAAAGCATTATCGGTTCTCAGAATTTTAATAGGCACAAAATATTGGGTTTTTATTTCAGCAAAAAAGAACTTTATTGTAGATAAGACTTGAGACCGATTTTTCAACATAAACAATCAGGTTGCATGAGAGAAATGATCAATAAACTGAAATAAAGAATTTATTGCCAGACAAACTTGGCACATGACACGGACCCCATACATTTGAATGAACAATATCAAAAATGTTTTTACTGCTAATCTGGGACCTTTTAGGAAATACAGTTCTAGACTGTTTCCCTAACTGACATGACTCTCACTGAAAACTGTGCGTCCCTACACCTGAGATAACATGCTTTAATTTTTCAGAAGATGGATGTCCTAGTCTGTAGTGCCACTACAGAGCTGAAACTGATGAAGATAAAGCAAAAGATAGCGCCAAGTTGTCAATCTTTTTCAATTCATCCAGATAGTATAGGCCATCAGGTCCTTCATGCCCCCCACCAATTTTCATCCTCATGCGAAGGTCCTGAAAAGTACAAGTACCAGGAATGAATGTGAGACTGCAGTTCAGGCTACGCACAATTTTGCTAACAGATAATAAGTTCAGCGGAAATCGAGGCTCATATAGAGCAGACTTTAACAAAAATTGAGAAATTATGTCTCCAACCCCTGCTACAACAGTTTTGGAGCCATCAACCAGCATAACAAAAGAATTAGAAACAGGTTTAGATAATGTTTTAAACAAAGACCGATTTCCAGATATATGAGACGATGCACCCGAATCAATCACCCATTTTTTATTACCAGTACTAGGCGAGGGGGCACTGATGAAAGCAGAATCACAACCAGAATATGTAGCAACATGAGTTCCAGAAGCAGCTCTAGAGGATGACCCAGTACGCTCAAGCAGTAGACGCTCCACCTTAGCACGGATGAAGTCGGCAGTAGTAGAACTGCATCAGTAGCAGTAGGCTGGGACACTACCTCAGGGGTAGCATGGGTATCAAAAGCTGTATTAGCCCAGGCGGGCTTTCCATATTTCTCCCAAAATTTTTCTTCAACATGATTAAACCGGCCACAGAAGCTGCAGAACTGTTGGCCAGTCTGAGGGCGGGCAACATTAGGAGGACCAGAAGGTGCTCCACGTCCAGAAGAACTCCTCCCCCTCCCAGCACCAAGAGGAGGACGAGTTTCATGAGTACGACCACGTCCACGACCACGACCACGGCCAGACATAGCAGCAAGAGCAGTGGTATCACCAGTATCAGAAGGTGACTCAGATGAGGATGACGACAGGCATTGTAGACGCTGAAAAGCACTCTATAGAGTAGGTAGTGGATCACTGGTCAGAATCTGATCCACAACCTCAGCGTATGAGTCAGGTAAGCCACACATGAACTGGACTACTTGCAACTCTTGGCGTTGACGTTGCCTGGTAGCCAAGTCAGTAGACAAGGGATGGTAGGCCTCCAATTCCCCACAAAGTCCCTTGAAGGTAAAAAAATAGTCAGTAAGATCAGATCCCGAGAAGTGTTGATGACTGAGTTGTTTGTTGATATCAATGACTTTCTTCGGACTCTGGCTGTGAGAGTATGTACTAGCAAGCTGATCCCACATCTGCTTGGCTGTTTGCAGGTATAATAATGTGACACTAATTTTTGTCTCACTGCTATTCAGAATCCAAGTCATAACAGTAGAATCATCTTTAACCCAGTCATCATATGCTTTGACATCCTTGGAGTCGGTGGTGGTAGCAGGCACAGGAGGCAGATCACGCGTCAAATGTGACAGTTTCCCTTGAGATTTAACATAGATCTGCATAGAACAAACCCAATGCTGGTAGTTTCTCCCATCCAGTTTAACAGTAGTAACCTGGCGACGCAGATCCGCATGTGAATATGCCATGACAGGCAGAGCACCAATTGTCGACAGTGAGAAGAACAAGCAAGCACAGGTAGAACACGACCACCTAGTTCCTCAGCTAGGCGGCAGTAGGCACAGTGAAACGACTAGACGGACCAGTTACGTATGGGCTACGCCGGGGCGCAGCAGAAAACCCGGTGGCTCAAAGGACTACATGGGCAGGCAGGAAGCAGATCCGAAGATGGTCCTTCAGGAGGAGTTCAAGCCACCGGAGCAAGCGACGGTGAGAACAGCGTGAAAGGCCTGGCTCGACGGCCGGCAGCTGCGGCTGGCGGGAGGGAGGGAGGCCGCGCGGGGGGGGGGGACGGCTGGTGAGAGATGGGAGGGAGGGAAGGGAAGGAGCGGCTCCCGGATCTAAGCCTGCTCTGGTACCATGAGAGAAAACAGATTTGGGAAGCGTAGGGTTACACAATGTGTGTACCGTCATATATATATTAGTGTAACAATTACATGTAGGTCCAAATAGAAATGTAAATTAACAGAACAGTAAATAAAGACATATATTAACAGCTACCTCATTGATGACAATAATAGGAGCAGTTGGGACAATGATGATAGGGCATGCAGACGACAGTGGTGAAGATGGAGCTAGGGTAGAAGGAGATGGAGGAGAGAGAGCAAGAAGCAATACTATCAGAAGTAATTGTGGAGGGGGGAGTGGTTTTTCTTGGAGGAGGATCGCTTTTTAGGTAGATGGAACTATGGTGAGCTAGCCAATTGAGTCTAAGCTGTGTCTTGGTCGTGCCCCACGGCTGGGCCTTAACCCACACCTCCATTTTTGAGACATGTTCTGGACGACCACTACAACCCTGGAAAGTGTTCGTGCTTCCTAGGTTGTAGATAAAATCGATGCATTTGTTTGTAGTTTATTGTCAATTTGTAGCAGCATGTAACATCTTATCTAGTATCATTCCATCTCCTAGTGGGAAAATAAAATGCCTCAATATGAGAAGAGAACAATATGAGGAAACTACATTAAGAAGTTAAACAAAGGAAATCAAAGTGATTATTTTTGTGTAGTCTTTACTGCATGTATATTGAAGTAATGAATGTGCCATATGCAGGTGCACCGTGCATGGATAGAAAGGGAGATACTAACGTTACTAGATCATCCCTTACTCCCAACGTTGTATGCTTCATTTCAGGTTTTTATTTTAGTTACTAGTATTGCATTTATTTGGTTAAACTGTTCCCTATCTATATGTAAATTTGTTATTTATCTCTCAGTCAATTTCCATTTATTTTATTGAACAAGCAATTATATTCCAAATCAAGTTTATTTTTAAGTTGATCATTCTGCAAAATTGATATATAATAAAAAGACGTACCAATTCCTATTTCCATGTCAGCACATTTTTTGTTACTGTAATATTTTGTTGTAACTGGACATCCATGCTAATATTTGATTCTGATAGCAAAAGAAACCACACATGCTGATCACATCAATGTACAATTTTTTTCCAACTGAATGAGGTATCGTTCAATGTAATAGAAACGAATTTACTGAACTGAGTAAATCTTGCACTTGATCTTCGGTTTGCAGGATTACAAGATCTAATCTACTACCACTATGTAGTAGTATCAAGAACTTTTTCAATCTGCTTCACAGAATCTCTGGGTGTTCTTGCATAGGGAGCAGATAAGAAGACACGACACTCATTAATGCATCCAGCATAGAAATTTTTTAATGCTGGGTTTCATTGATATTTCAACAAATAAATAAACATAATGATTTCATCGTACATTCATATGGTATACTGATGGGATCTTTACCTCCCATAAAGTTATCTTACAACATGATTTTCTAAGCCTGTGAAAGCATACAAAAACTGTGGTGCCATGTTATTTTCTTATTGTCTAGATGAGGCCTTTGTGTGGAAGAGAAATCTTGAAGTGTGAAATGCAAGAGGAAGAAGATTGAAATCCCCAGTGCCTTCCTGGCTCATGCTCACACATGCATACATGTTTAAGCATTCAAATATATATAATTAGCTGGCTACTGTTGGTACACCTTGTGGGACTCTGTCCAGATTATCTTCCAAATATCCAACGTAGTGAGTTGCAACCTTGATGCGCTAGCTAAAAACTCATATTTAGATCTATGAAAGTGTTAAAGTTGTAAAAATTGAAGGTCCTTTATCTTTGTTGTTCCTTTGGCTACTTTCAAGTCCAAAACCATCTCTACCCATTTGTTTGGTAGTATGATCTAGGATTTGATTAAGATTCTTTTTATCATCTAAGAATCTTTGCATAGAGGATCTCAAACAATGAGTCTATGATTATCATGCATAGGAGAAGTAATAGTAGAAGACAATTGATTGATATCCCTAAGCATGCAAAAGATCAGTTTCTAAGCAAAGAGCTTTGGTCATATAAGAATCTATTTCAATATGAAGAGCAACAACATCATTCTCTCCGACAGCCAACTTTCTTCCCTCTCTCCTCCCTTCCCTTCCTGATCTCACTGGCTCACCGTGAGGCTTTCCCAGTGGGATCCATGGAGTAGAGAGCAGACCATGGTGAAGGCAGCTTTGCTGTGTGCAGTGCCAAAAGAGAGGCAGTGGAGGTTTGGGGCTCCGTCTCTTCTCGTCCTCCCTTACCTCTCTTTAGATCTGTGGGTGGTCCATCTCCTACGTGAAAAGGGGCAGAGATGAAGGCAGGGCAGGGACAGGTGGATCTCGATGAGGCTTGGAATCTGGTTAAAAGAGGCGGCATCAGTCTTCGACTATCCATTTGGTTCAAGAGTGACCGGTGGAGGGAGTCGTCCCCAACCTGATTAGCCTTCAGGTGGTTCCCCTGCTTCTGGCGGTGCCCCCCTTCTGTTCTATCTTCCTTCTCTTGTAATCCGGTGGATGGCAACCATAGACCATTACAGGTGCTCACGCACAGGTGAATCGTCTGGATCTACAGAAGCGACCTTGGAGAGAGTTTGCTAGCCGATTTCTGTCTAGGTCATCTTCAAGGTGGTGTTTGGTGCTTGCCTGCTTGGCGGCTAGGTTCGCTCTGGTCTACTGGCGGCGGTCCTCCGCTTTCCTTTAGTCGGACACCCACAAAGTGTTCGCCGGGTTGCCTCCGTGCAAACAGGGGCAACATGTTTGCCTCTCAGGCGGCTGGTCTGCTGGTTGTTGCTCTCGCGTGGCTCCTCTGCAGTGCAGCTGCTGTTGGCGAGTACGAGGGGTTGTGCTCCTTGGAGCTACAACAAGGAGCTGTTGGGGTTGGATTTTCCTGACTCCCCCCTCTTTGCTGGGTGCAGTAAGTAACACCACTATGGTGTTGACGAGCAACTTCTGGTTGTTTGTGTTCTTTTGATTAGGTTGCCAAGCAGAGGACCGTTTAGGCTGAGTTGTTCTTGTCTTCTGGTTCACTTGGATCAACGTGGATGGTTGAAGTCCTATCTAGTAACACACATTTGTGGGTGATCTGATTGCAAGTGCTCCTGATAGGATGAAGATTGGTTGCAAAGTTTAGGTGGCCTGCTGGTTCTTCTCTGTCTGAAGGTGTATCTGGACTGCTGCCAGGTGTTCGATGAGGGGTCTCTGTGCATATAGGGGCCTTAGGTGGGGTTGGGTTCAGAGGGAGGCATGTTGCTCTTCTTCTCCTCCTAATCTTTGCTGCTGTTGCGGGAAGTCGAGCTTTGCAGGTTTCTGGTTTTCAGTTGATTGCCGACCGATGAAGAGGGGCTGGATTCCTACTTGGATCCCACACATTCAGGGAATGTTTCAAATGCCAGTGGGGGAACGGTGGTTGTCTAGCTCAAGGACATAAATCGGTTGTTAGCTAAAGGATGGACCCTGTATTGCTTCTTGTCTCCTCTGCTACAGCTGGATTAGAACATCTTCAAGGTGTTGGATGATATGTAGTCAAGTGCATCATGAGGGTTGGGCTTAAGAGGGGGGTTGATCCCCTTTTTCTTCCTTAGTCCATGTTGCTTTTGTGTGTAGGATATACCTTCGGGTGATTGCTGATATGGTAGAGGTCCTTTTGGATTTTTGCCAGTTAGAGACCTGGTCTTGAGTAGCTAAGAAGACCAGAGACTTCATGGCTAGTTACAAGCAGGATTGCTAGTTTTTGTTCTATGCTAGTTTGCTGTTACTAATTGTGGGTACGCTGAATGCATGTAATAGTGACTTGTAATAGACTTCTTCTAGTAGGATTGTCTGGTCCTAGCTTGCTTAGTTGATTAGTCTTCTTAGTCTCGTTTTGGATTAGTTTCTGGTGTGTCCCCCTGCGTGGGGATTTTGACCCTTGTTGAGCTTCTTAGCTCGTGTCTATGTAATGGGGTACCCAGTGCCCAAAGTTTTTGGTATTAATAGTAACACACTTTTTGACCGACCAAAAAACAACATCATTCTCTCTACTAGTAGAAATAGAACAAGATTCAAGGACATTGATTTTAGCTAGTAAGGAAGCATTTTTTTCCAAACTAAGTAATCTTAGAAAGATAAATACTATTTTCAGATTCTAATCTTTGTAAAACAAAATCTTTGTTCTCATTTTTAGTTTTAAGAACATCAATATCAAGCAAGAGAGAATTCACAATTTACTATGCTCTTCATTAGAACTAGGCATAAGAGGTTGAGCTTCTAGAAATCTAATCTTATCAAGCAAGTTAGTATTTTCAAGTTTAAGAACATCTACTTGATTAAGATAGGCATTGTTTTGCCAATGATGTGCCACCCGATTGGTAAAAGTGTTGATGTACGACCGAGAGGTCGCATGTTTGAACCCAGGCGACATGATGAATAAATCGCCAATTTTTTTTTAAAAAAGATAGGCATTGTTTTCAATCTCAACACTATTGAATTGCAATTCAAGTTCTAGAAAAGACATCTTGAGATCATTAACATCATCCTGCAAGCAAATGTTAGCGTGTTCAAGATCATCATTTTCATCATGCAAGTTATCAACAATTTTAGCAAGTTTTTTCTTTTTATACTTAGTAGATTTAAAAGAGGCACAAGTAGCATGAATAATTGCAATTAAAGATTCTTTGTCTTAAGATTTTAGATTTACCTCATTTGAGTCTTAATTTGAACTTGCAATGAGAGCAAAATGACATTCTCCATCTTCACTAGAGCTAGAGCTAGATCCTCCACTTGATTCTTCACTTGAGCTTGAGTTGGAGGAGTCACTTGAGCTTTTGTGCCATTTCTCCTTGTGCTTCTCTTCTCTTCTCTTGTGATGCTAGGTCTTTTTGCCTTGTGGACAATCTTCTTTGAAGTGACCCCTCTTTCTGCATTTGAAGCATTGGATGGAGGAAGACTTTCCTTTGTGAAGTCTACCTTTGGAGTACATTACATCTTCTTCAACTTGAGAGGATGGAGAGGCTTGGCCAACAATAGCTTCAACATAGGCTTTGATTTCAACGTTCTTCATTTTCTTGAGTTTTTTTCCCCTCTTGTTTGTCAAGTGTAACTTCATGGGCTTGTAGATTTCCTATGAACTCTTCAATAAGAACTTCACCAAGGTTCTTGCTTTCTTCAATGAAAGTCACCTTGGATTGCCACCTCTTGGGGAGAGTTCTAAGGATCTTTGAGTTGATCTCTCCTTTAGCCATAGGATGACCTAGAACGACAAGACCATTCACAACGGTGTTGAGCCTTGAGTACATTTCGGCTATCTTCTCCTCTTTTCCATCTTGAAGTTTTCAAAAAGCCCTTTGAACATATAGAATTTGCTTTCCTTCACTTGCTTTGTCCCCTCATAAGTGACACATAGCTTTCTCCATACTTCATAGACCGTCTCACAAGAAGAAATCTGGTTGAACTCTGCAGGGGAAAGAGAGACATAAAGAATGTTGATGGTTCTTGCATTCAAGGTTGCTTTCTTAAAAGTAGCTTCATCCCATTATTCTATCTTTGTCTCCGACAACTTGTATGGAAGGTCCGCCATTCTCCATAACTTAAGACTTGATCCTTGGATTTAGAATTGTAGCCTTCTCTTCCAATAAAGGAAGTTACTCCCATCAAAGATTGGAATGCTGATGAGATACCTCCCACCGTGATAATTTCCCATCTTCTCCTACTCGTGGAAGTATTGCTTGGAGAAGACCCGCTCTGATACCACTTGTTGGATATAGGATGGGCTCTAGAGTGGGGGTGAATAGAGCTAAAAACACTTAAACAAAATTTATTAGACCTTCAAGATGTTTCTAAGTTAATATGGAAAATATGAACTTTGAGTGCAACTAAACATACATAGCAAGGGAGAGAGAGATTGAACAAGCACAAGAACACAAGCTATATATAGTGGTTCTGAACTCCAAACTAGGAGAGTGTACATCCAACACCTAGAGAGGTCAACCTCTAGGCTTTTTCATCCATTGCATACTCATATTCCATTATAAGAGTTACAACATATGACCTTCCTTTTCCGGGCTAAGGATACCCAACCTTTCCTTTGAGGATAATGGAGCCAATAACCTACCAAAGGACTTACCTACCAAGACCAAGAGTCTTCAACCTTACCAAAGATTTACCCACTTTAGCAACGAGTCTTCTGCCTTCACTAAGGACTTACCCACTCTTGCAACAAGTCTTCCGTCTTGAAAGAATTACTCATTCTTCTTGGATCTTCCGCGTTTGACTTCACCTTCACCAAGGAGAAGCTTTCACTAAGGGACTCCTTCCGTTCTTCTTCTTCACCTCTCTTAGCTAAGAAAGAGAACCTTCATCTTCATCAGTGTATTAAAAAGCGTTTCAAGTGGCCGCTTAAGTGGCCAGACCCTCAGCCGCTTAATCTAGCCCCTAATCGCCTGCTTAACAGGTTTGAAGAAAATCACCCGATTTTTGCCTGCTTCACCCGCTTTTTTCCGCTTTTTGCCCGCTTTTTTTTAAATACTACTGGAAACATGTAACATTATTTTCCTTGCTGCTTTCAGTGATTACTGATTGGTATGTTGATTTTAGTGATTAGAAATATTGATTAGTAGTAAATTATTGATTATTACTTAGTTAATTACTGATTTGCTGATTAGATAAGTATAAAAGTTCCTTTGAAATATTTTTTTTTATATACACATACATGTAATGTTGTATAAAAATATATAAAATTTAGGCACCCGCTTTTTCAAAAATCACCCTCTTAATCGCCTGCCTACCGCTTAATCGGTTACAGGGTGCTGTCCGCATGCCTCCCGCTTCCCGCTTTCTAATACACTGATCTTCATGGTTGAAAGAGAGATTGGGAGGTGGGGGAAGTGAGAGCCTCACGGGATATACATGTAGGACTAGCTCTCTTATAAATCTCCTACTCACTCTAATAGTTGTAGCAAGTGATTAAGCTTGAGAGTGGACGGAGGCTCTTGATGGCACTCAACTATAATATAGAGACCTTCATAGTGCTTAGCTAACCATGAGATGAAGCCCAAGGGGTCCTATTTATAGTTGAGGATGCCTACTAGCCAATAGAAACACTTAAGGATGGATTTTAGCCATTTGGGGAGTTGCAACAGATAAATTCGAGTTCTGCCATACTCAAACAGTTAGAAATACTTTTTCTGCACATTTCGTACAACACGGTCGGTCGAGTTTACTTTTGGGAAACTCGACCGATAGCACTATGTGACAAATCAAATTTGAAGTGTCGGTCGAGTTTATCCTAGATGAAACTCAGCCGATGGTTTAAATTTGGTTTGCCTGTGCAGGGTGTCGGTTGAGTTTATCCTGGGATAAACTCAGCCGAACCTGACAGTTCCCAAAATCCATCAAGGGTGTCAGTCGAGTTTATCAAGGATGAAACTCGACCGACAAAAGTCCCTGTACTGAATTTTGAAAATTGCCATTTGAGTGTTTAAATATTTGTTTTAAGTGCTTTTGATTTTCTCTAAGCTTAATTCAAGTTATACGATCATTACAAGTGATTTACAACATGATTCTAATGGATATACTCCCTTTTCCACAAAAGTGCACTTGCATTGATTTTGGTCGTCCGCCATGTCTTCCTCAGGGGTGACCATACTACAACTATGAAATGTCACCGGAGATGCATTCAACGACGGCGAGGTATTGATCAGGAAGCACCTGTAGTAGTTTCCGTAAGCATAATAAAGGGTGATTTTAGCTCGTATCATCCATGGGGGTGTTTTTGTCACCGTTGGCTGTCGTAGTGGTAGTCAAATCCGCCATCTGCCGGCGTGACACCGACAACTGCACAACAGAGTGGGCTTACCAACTCGGCCTGGTCTCTATTTAGGGTCACCATGTCACTTTCCAACAACGGCGAACCATTGGCCATTGCATTCGCATGCAATATCTTGCTGTGCGACAACAAAAACCTTGGCTGGCCGCCAAAGATGTAAGGTGGAAAGGCTGGGAGCATTGCGTATCTCAGCTTGATGCATGGTTCCAACGGACAAAGGGTGAATGGTTCCCCATAGGCACCTGAGTATCAAATAACCATACACCCAAATTAAATGGACCGGGTTCCCATATGATTGTTTAAAAATGGAGCGGTTTGGGTGGTATGTGACGGATGTGGGTTTTCACTATTTGCCATCCGTACTGCTTCCCTTCAACACGGCGTGTTGATGTGATGACATGCCATGTATCGAGCCGCCGACTCAGAAATCGCTTCACTTCCGCCCCACATTTCGCCCCTTGGGTGACTTACTTGATGAGAGAACTCCTAAGCGTAGATCGATCTACCACTATGACGTTGGTGAAGATTTGGTGGAGAACAAAGTCCTTTGATAGGAGAGGACGGTGATGTCTATGAGAAAGGGAATGTCGCTTCGAAAGGTGATGATGTCCCTGATAAAGACAATTTCCTGGTGTTGGATATGCCTTCCACCACTATGGAGATGGCAAGGTGGAGATGGTTTCCACGATGGGGAAGGAGAAAGACTTCCACAGTGGAGATGATTTCCACGGTGGAGGAGGGACGACCGCAAGGGAGGAGCCTGATGAGGATGACGTCAAGACCAATGGAGATAACTGCTACTGCTGTAGGACACTCTCTCCAGGGAATTAGGGTATCGTATGCTCTAATATGTAGACAGGAAAACTAATGTCCGGAATAAGATGCCTTTGTATTGACAGGACACACCTATATATATCGACACGAGCGGTGGCCAATACCCGTTTACACAACGTGGGACTAGTTTCATATATACAAAGAATATACAGGAAAATAAAGAATAATGAATACAAGGAATGAATACTTATTATTCTAACACTATCAATTCAAAACTATTATAAACAAGTGTTTGCCAGTAAGTGATGGGTAGGGCTGGGTCAAGGGTAACCCCTGCATGTGGTTGGACCTGATACAACCTTTTTGTTTCTTTATTCCTGGTTACTGTTCAAAGTAATAAATGCATTTTGATTCTTTTATAAAAAGTAATAGAAAAAAAAACTTGATAGGACACTATTATTACATGTATATTGTTACTGTTGCGGGCATTTTCACTTCTCAAAATGTGCCAGTTGCTGGAGTAAGCAACTCATGCTCTGATTATTGTAAACTTATAGTTATTTTTGTAATATCACCTTCTGATCAAGTGGACCATCTAGTTCTCTATATCCACTGCATGCATAATGCTTTAATGCAGTAGTTGATCGTGAGGACCTGTTTGCACTAATAAGGAAGAAACATTGTGGAAGTGCTCTCTAGGTAGGCTTTGATTAGTTTCTCAACATTAGTGAACACCTTCGTAATGCTACTGATTAACTTCAGTTGTTTTATTAGTTACATGTTGGTGATAGTCATCTTTCGCACTTCCAATGCAGTTCAAATTTTCTGGTCTCAATTTTTTTTCTAGAATCATGCATTTCATGCGCTGTTTCTGCACATAATTGATGCATTGGGCAATTAAAATTTGATCCAAGTTGATCACAATTTCTGGACAAGTGAGATAAAGAGGGTTGCTCTCTTACTGGAAAATTCTGTTCTCATTTATCTCATAGAAATCTGCGAATTGATTTTTTTGGTCTGCTCTAGTTAAAATTTTAAGCCATGTTTATATTCAGGTTTTGACTTCCTATACTTATATTTAGGTGAAAGAACCCAATCCTTTTCCCACACAAAACTAAACTAAATAGATATTGTTTGGCCTTTAATTTTTTCAAGAATTCCTTGATCTGCATGGATGAGGGTTTTACTTGAGTCGGTTATTATGATATTGGTCGGTTTCTGCATTGGTCCAGCTGCTTTAAGTGTTGCAAAGTGGAACACGAAATGGCCGATAGTGTTTGATTGACAAAAGAGTCATTTTACAGGTTCAAATATTTGATCTCAGTGCTGGGTGTTCAAAGGAAACTGACTTAGTTCACAAACCTTAGCAACTCCGCAATTCTATCTATGACAAAGAAAATCTCTGCAGTTGTATTGACATTGATACTATATGTTTGGAGCAGATCCTCTTGGTTGATTCAATAAACAGAGAATGAACAATGTTAATTAGAGGACAATCAACACTTTATAGTATTATATAAATGGAGAAAAAACTCACTCATATCATGAATAGTGAAGATATATATGAAGTAAATACATTCTATTAGCTTTTATGTTAGTCTAAACTACACCGCGAGTTGATTTATTTTTATATTTTTTGTGAAAATACAAGAACTTTTGAAGCATCTGAATATTTCTCAGTATTCCATTGTCTTCTGTTTTCAGACCACTACTCATGTATATCTAGTCACTGACTTCTCTCCCGGAGGGGATCTATTCGCGTTGCTAGAGAAACAACCATCAAAGACTTTTACAGAAGAAGCTGCTAGGTATTTTCCTCATGGAATCTGTTAATTCTCGGGAAGTCAGAATCCTGATGATTTAGTATCTTAATAAGAACTCTATGCGATTTCAATATTCTTCAAAATTTCGGTTGTCGCCTTAGCTTTTGCTTCTCATAACTGGCTGCATATTGAGTCAGGAAACTACTACCTAATACAAATACCTAAGTGATACCAAAGTAATCTAATTCTTCTAATATCTGAACAAATAATCAAGGAAAAAAAACTATATGTCATCCATACACCAACTTTTATTTGAAGCCCCAACACATTGATTGGAGAGCATTTAGAGTCATGCCATAGTCAATTCCAAACAAGATGGTATTAGTATAAACAAAAAGTTATAGGTCGAATATGTGATTATTATGGGCTTTGGTTCGAGGAATGAGTTGATGTCGCATAAATCAGGCCTGGGAATCCTTGGAAGGAACTGGCCAACTAATCAGTAGGTTATTAGCCAAATTTTAGGGGTTCATTAATTTTGTTCAGTTTGCTACTTCAGGGACTTGGTTGTTATTTTAGGGAGATAGTTGTGAGTTTTGAACTTTTTGCTTTATTTTAATTTGTTATTTGATTAGGCCATTCATTATTCAATTAGTCGCAAATTACCATATTACATAAGTGGGCTTGGACCGCCATACTAATAATGCTAACACTCCCATCGAGATGGAGAGCACACATCATGTAGTCCCATCTTGATTACTCATGATGAAAAAGAGCAGGGTGTAGCAGCTTCGTAACGGTATCAACAACTTGATCCCGGTTCAAACATGGTGTCATAATCTTCTTTGCCTGCTGGATCTCATACAAAGTGAAAGTCAACCTCGATCTACTTCATGCGCTTGTGGAAGTCTGAATTGTCAGCATATGAGTGACGGCTCCATTGTGACAATGAAGTGTGATAATGGGCTGAACAAGAATCTCAAACTCTAAGAGTATGGACTGAACCCACTGCATGTCACAACAGGCATGTGCCATGGCTTTGTATTAATCTTTTGTGCTTGACTAAGAAATCACCGACTGCTTCTCTCTCCTCTACGCTATATGATGCTTCCTTAGTAGGATACATTCATACAAAAGTCTGATGTAGATGGCCTAGTCTGCATCCGCATAGCTCGAGACCGAGATAGTCTTTACTAGAGGTCATTCATTTAACAAACCTTTTCTTGGGACACTCTTTAGAAGTCTTTCGATGTACTGGACGCTGCTCCAGTCATCCTGTAAAGGAGATCTTATGTGCTAACCCCACTCCAACAACATAATAATGTTAGGCCGTGCAATCATTGGACAGATGAATTGTCGAAACATGTTGGTATTGTTTAGGTTAGGAAATAACTCCCCCTCATTCTGAAGCTTGCTATGGTAATCCATTAGCGTAGATTCAAGTTATGCATCAGTCATTCCTTTTTCTTCGCGCCTATACGAAGCAATGCTATTGAGCCAAACACTATAAACAGATAATAGGAAGGCCTAAATTAACATGGGATGAGCTTATAAAGAGAGATTTTGAATCTCTACATCTCAATTAAAATATGGCCCATGATAGAGCTGAATGGAAACGAAGGATCCATGTAGCCGACCCCAACATAGTTGGGATTGAGGCTTAGATGATGATGATGATGAAATCTTAGTACTTCTATCCCTAGAAAATACTATAGGTTCCCCAGATCTTTCTGTAATCCCCATTGATTACAATGTTATATACATAGATAGGAAGGACATGATCCTGAGGCAAATGCGTGAAAAAAGTGAACGGTCAATGTTAGATCTCTAGAAGCCTAGATGTTCAAGGACCATATGGAGCTTGTTGAACCAAACACGAGGAGATTGATTTAGCCCATAGAGAAGCAGCAAACGAGATAGACTTTGGAAGAACACCCCCCCCCCCCCCCCCCCCCCCCGCCCCCCCAACAATGAAGTAGAGAGGTTGTTGCACATACACTTCTTCATATACATCACATTGTAGATATGTACTCTTGATCTCCAACTGATACCGAGGCCAATCTAGATGTGCAACGAAAGAAATCAGAATGCAGACTAAAGCGATTTGAGAGAAAAGCAAGAACGTGTCAAAGAATTTGAACCCAAATGTTTGAGTGATTGATGATTCAATGTGCTTCTATTCAGTTGATGGAGCCATTAAAGCAATGTTTGACCGAAAAAACCCAATAGCAACCAATTATTGCTGCTATGGGTTGGATCGACCAGATCCCATGTATGATTTTCCCACTGTTAACTAGTGTTTTATTTAAGTTCTTTATTTTTCTATTCTACTAGGACCTCTCTGTAATTGTTCTCTTTATAAATATACGGGGTACACACGTTGTGTACCCTAACCCGTACAGTCCACTCAAGATGGTATCAGGGTAGGTTTGCTAGCCGCCCTTTTCCCCAGCCGCTGCCCCTTCTCTCTCTCTCCCTCCCGTCGGAGGCCCCCCCTCGGCCGCCGCCGACCCGCACCCGCCCGACGCTCCCCACTACCTAGCACGACGCCTGCTTGCCGCCGTCGGCTGCTAGGCCCAGTACCCGTGCGCCTCTCCTGCGCCGCCGAGTGATTCTCCGTGTGTGGCGCTGGTCTGCTAGTGCAGCTCGACTGTTTGTCGTTCATCTCCCACTGTTCGGTTGAAGGTCTTCGGAGATCCTTTTTGTCTGCCCGTGTCGGCCCTTGAGCCACCGAGTTCTCTACTGCGCCTCAGCGTAGTCTACATGTAGGATGGTCCTTCCAGTTCTTCTCTCTGACTGCTACCGCCTAGCCAGAGGATCTAGGCGGTTCTAACCTCTGCTGCCGTTCTCTGTTGCTTGTGGACTCGACTCCCTCATGGCTTCCTCCCATGAAGACTTTCGTCGTCAGGTGACCACTGTGAAGCTAGCAGACGCAACTACCAACATTGGGTTTGCTCCGTAGACATTTTTGTCAAGTCACAGGGCAAGCATTCCTATCTGACTGATGATCCACCTCCTGCTCCGCCTACTACTGCTGAGTCCAAAGGCAAAAAGAACTATGAGGACTTGGTCAAGGATGACTCGATTGTGTTGACGTGGATTTTGAACAACAACGAAACCTGTATCAACGTCACTCTACTTCGTATCCCAACTGCAAAGGAGATGTGGGACCAATTGGCCAACACCTATTCTCATAGCAAAAATCCTAAAAAAGTGTTTGATATGAGCAAACAACTGTCCCGTCTGCACTTTACTGGACCTGATATTGCTGACTACTTCTCCACCTTTAAGGGTGTCTAGGCTGAGCTCGAGAATTTGCATCCCTTATCCACTGACTTGGCCACGATGCAACGACAAAGACAGGAACTCCAGGTTGTCTAGTTCCTCTGCGGCCTTCCTGACTCATATGCTGGGGTGGTTGTTTAGATCCTCACCAATGATCCGTTACCTACTTTGGAGAGTGCCTTTTAGCGTCTCCAACGCCTGCTGGCTTGCTCATCAGATGTATCTTTTGACACAACTAACCCCACTGCTTTTGCTGCTATGTCTGGTGGTAGGGGTCGTGGTCGACCGCCGGACAATCCTTCTGCTGAATCTGGATAGGCATGTGGATCATCTGGTCGCGGTTCCCTTGGTCGTGGCTCGTCTACTGATGCTTCTGGAGGTGCCGCTGCTTAGCGATACTGTGACTTCTGTGGCCGCACCAACCACACTGAAGACAAGTGTTGGAAGAAGCATGGCACACCTGCGTGGGCCAATGCTGCGTCTGATAGTACTTCTCAGACAGTCACTGCTGCTCCCTCGACTGAGTCCACTGCTGAGTTCATCCGCTCCGAAGTGGAACGTCTTCTGCTCGAGAGAACTGGTGCTTCCTCTTCATGTACTGCTAAATCTGGAGCTCACACGGCCACTTACTCTGGTTGTGATTCTGCATTCTTGAGTGCTCCTTCTAGTTTTGGTAATACTAAATCGGTGATTCACTCTAGAGCCTCATCTAATATTTTTGGCATCTATTCTCTGTTTTATAAACTGACTAAATTCTGTTCCAAATCTACTGTTATGCTTGCTGATGGTTCTAAATCTACTGTATCTGGAATTGACAATATCTTTGCACAAGTCCTTCTGCGATTTGTTTTATATGTGTCGAATTTTCCACTGAATCTATTATCTGTCAGTAAAATTGTCCACAATCTTAACTGCAGTCTAACATTTGCACCGGGTACTTGTGTTTTTCAGGACCTTCGCATGAGGATGAAGATTGGTGGGGGGCATGAAGGACCTGATGGACTCTACTACTTGGATGAGTTGAAACAGATTGGCACTATAACTCTGGCTTCAACTCTTTCAACTTCTGTTTCTGCATTACAATGGCATTTCAAACTTGGGCATCTGTTAGCTGAGAAGTTAAAACATGCTATTTCTGGTGTCGGCTCACATAGTTTTCAATGCGAGGCTTGTCAATTAGGCAAACGGTCTAGATCTGTATTTCCCAAAGAAACTCAGATTGGTAGCAAAAGTATTTTTTGATTTGGTGCATGCTGATGTATGGGGTCCTTGTCATATTCCAAGTTTATCTGACAATAAATATTTTATTTTGTTCATTGATGATTACTCTCGTGCTACCTGATTATTTCTGTTAAAAGATAGATCACAAGTTCTGCCCACTATTAAATTCTTCTTTGCTAAAATTAAAACTCAGTACTCTATGCCCACTAAAATTCAATGTACTGAAAATGGATTGGAATTTGTTCAAAAAAATGTGGAGTTATTCTGCCGTTCTGTGGGGACAATTCATCAGACGTCTTGTGCTTATACACCTTAACCATATGGAGTGGCTGAGAGGAAGAATAGGCATTTACTTGAAGTTGCTCGTACTATCATGTTACACTCTAATGTTCTCAAACATTTTTGGCCAAAAGCTGTTCTTACTGCCTATTTTCTGATAAATCGTTTGCCTTCCTCTGTTATTGGGAATAAAATTCCTGTACAAGTTCTGCAACCAGATCTGTCTCTGTTTTCTGTTCCTCCGAGGAATTTTGGGTCGGCTTGTTTTGTTCGTTTGCTTGGTCCTACTCAAGACAAGTTGTCCCCTAGAGCTGAAAAAGGTATTTTTCTGGGATACTCAAGAACTCAGAAAGGGTACCGCTGCTACAGTCCGGTTAATAAAAGTGGTTCACGAGTAGTGATGTCATTTTTTTTGATGATACTCCGTACTACTCTACTAAAGGGACTACGTTGAGCTCCGATTTGATTGCAACACCTCTGCCTATTATTTGTGATTCTACCTCTACTGTGCAACCGGATACGACTACAACTCCTCTTATTGTTTATCAATGCAGAAATCGGCCGCCCCAACCTACTCCTGCTCAAGACCCCCCACTGACAACCAATCTTCTCCTTCAGAAGCACCTGCCCCTACTGAGGTAATTTCTGATCTAGATTTATCTATTGCTCTCAAGAAAGGTACTAGATCATGTACTTCTCATAATATTGCTAACCATGTCTCCACTGCTCATCTGAGTGTTCATGTTAGTAATTTTGTTGCTGCCCTATCTGCTATTTCTGTACCCAAGAATGTGCATGACGCATTACAAAGTCAGTCCTGGACACAAGCCATGACAGAGGAGATGGCTGCTTTCACTGACAGGGGTACCTGGGATCTAGTTGATCCTCCTTCTGATTGCAAACCTGTTCGATGTCGTTGGGTCTACACTGTTAAATATCATCCTGGTGGGCGACATAGGGAAAGCTAGCTGCTCTTTCATCGGTTGAAAGTGCAATGACTTCATTGATGGGCGACATAGGGACGTCATTGGTGGTTAACTGCCTAGAGTTTTGTATGTGGCTACAACAGTTTTCTTGTTGGTCGAAGGTGCAAACTCTTCATTGGTCTATGTCCATCAATGATAAGTCCGCGTCTTCAGTGTCGTCATTTTCTAGAGTAGGCAAGCCATTTATTGATGGATACCGATGAAGCTCGAGGTCTTCAAGTTCAACTATTGGTCCGACTGTCGGCTGTTGTTGAGGGTGGGCTTTGAGGCTCTTCCATCAGTTGACAAACCGATGGTATTCCTGGCATGGTGAATCAAAGTTCTTCTATCAACCATCGGTTGTTGGGTCCCCACAACCGATAGCAAAGCTGCACGCTTCAACACTTGTTATTTTCCTATAAAAGATGTAAAATTATAACTAACAAGGGGGAATATCTATTAATGCAAGTATATTTAAGTTTATCGTATCAAAGCCTAGAAAAATAACTAAATGAAGGGTTGAATAGGCATGTAACATCCACAAAATTGGATGTTATCGAGTATGATCACATGACCGCTGATGGACCATTCCAAAATCACGAAAAAACGAGGAAAACACCAAGTTGAATATATTCAAGCGTATTTTCAATCCAGATAATCTTAATGAAAGATTCATACTCAACTAAGAGTCTGAGGTTGTTTCTTGATAAGCCTTAAGAATAGGAACAACTGCTTTGCAAAGTCTTAACCAGGGAAAGTCAAGTCAATTGAGAGAAATCACGACAAAGGTTAGAAATATCCATATGTGTTATGAGCAGTTGTACAAAGTGGTCACAAAATATAGCTATATATCAATGCAAATGACTTTATAGGCTACTTGTGGGTACACACGAGAAACAAACATAGTGGTGTGTCCCTAACTAACAAGCTTCACAAGGAAGTGAGGACAAAGAGGATATAAAACAACCGAAAACCTTTAATTTATCAATTGAGGCATGATCGAAATGAAGATGTAGCTGCAAGGGCGAACTCATGACTAGAGCTATGGGGCAAGTGAAGGGATATTGCTGTAAAGACCACCTTAGCGGGTCCCACATCCAGAAATCTCAAGTTGCTTTAATCCTGTGGAAGTGACCTATACACCCTAAAGTTAGATAAAAATTTAAAGAATCAACAAGTTTAGCACAAATTGTAGGTTTTGAGGGAAATTGAGGACGTAATGAACAAAAGACAAGGTGATGGTATAGGATCGTGGAGCAAAGCCTCTTTGTTCAAATGTTTTAATGGTTGTCTTCCAAGGTGATAGAGGAGTTGGGAATGTAGGAATTTGAAGTGGTAACAATGGTACATGACATTGATTTTGAGTTAACTTTAACATCTGTGGAAGTGACTTTGTGGAAACTTCAACAATACTTTGAGGAAGTTTTTGAATAAAACTTTGAAGCAATTTAAGCTAAAATAGCGATATTGTGATGGAATTCAGTAAAATCATTAAGTTTACCTTGAAAATGTAATATATATAAGTATATTCTTTAATGATAAATGTCTACAATACATGTATAAACATATAGGTTCGTATTATGTATCATCGGAGTTTTTAATACATAAAGGCATAGAGCTGAAGTCAACTAACAACAATATACAAGCTTACATTTTTACTCAAATTAGTTCATAATATAATATAAATGATATATCAATATTTCCAAATGAATCCTATTTGTTGCCTATAAATGATACATCGGTATTTCCATTTGAATCCAAGTTGAAAAAAAACCTAATAAAGATACTTATATCGAGGTCTTATATGTTTTTACAAGATAGAAATAGCAATATACCTTTTTTACCATTACAATAGAGATGTCGTCAAAGTTCGTCGACATCTAGGTAAGTTATCGATTTTTCTTACTTTTCTATTCAGCTAGGCCAACATCCTTAACATTTCTCAGTGTTGGTGAAAGTTTACCCAATTTTGAATTTGCTCACTGTCGACAAAATGTTGCTCAATGTCAATAGCATTTAGTACTATGGTTGTTAGTACATGTCTAATACCAATCATGTGCTGGGTAGCGCATGAGTCAAAAATTGCCTGAGAGTGTGCGATGAGCATGGAATACCAACATACCTTGATGGGCAGTTGCGAGGTGGACATAGAATGACACCTATTGCAAGTAGATTGGGAAATCTCTGCTTGTCAAGTTGGAGGTAGTAGTACAAAATGCTGGGGAAGAAGCCGACTATGCATCAAGCACTGAGTACCGACTTGTGTGGTGTGAAAGAGCCGTTCCTATTAATCATTTGTGAGCAACATGCAAGGGGCTATCAGGGGTGCAACCAAACCCATTTCTCGAGATTAAACCTGTCAAACAGGTGGGTGGGTTGGGTTTCGATTGAGTCATTAGGGCTTTGGGTCTCGCGGGTGCGGGTTACAAAAATGCAATATTAAATGGGTTGAGCAATAGCACATCCAAAGCCGACCCAACAAGTTGCAGGTACACTTGCGGGTGCCCTTTTTATATGTGTATGATAAACAAATGTTGCTAGTTGTCTCTACAACAAGGAAGTCAAATGGTTCATAAATAAATTTTAGTGCAAAAATAGGATAATGAGAGAAACCATCCACTATATTTGATGTCAAACACAATGTATTTCTGATTGCTTTGTTTTAACATAAAATTGTAAGAAAAAACTCAAAAAGTAAACAGCCAACTGTTGTAATGCAAACTTGATAAGTAAATGATATAGATGATGCAAATAGCATAATATATATCACTATAACAACACTGTTTTTAATTTAACATTAGAAAATTACTAACATAGTATGTTCTTATGGTTATCTACTGCACAAAATGAACACAAAAATAATATAATTGATGTGACTGAATGTAAAATATGCAACATAATCACTATATGTTCATGAACAAAAACAACAATATACAACATAACTACTTTGTTTCCATTAGCATAAAAATTTAACAAACATAACAAGCATGTCCTTTAGGCTTTTCCTTTTACACTATATACATTATACATCCGTCATCTCGCTGCTTTTTAAATGTGTGGGTGTGGCATGTCATAAGAATCATACATGTATTAAATTTATTATAATATGTTTATCTTAGTTAACTAGGTTACTTGCGGGTGCCCGTGTGTTGCTCGCGAAACCCACTAATTAAATAGGTGGTTATGGGTTTGGATGATTTCTAGCGGGTGGGAAATTTCATCTCTCAAACCCAACTTAAACGGGTCGACTCGTGGATGCTCGCAGATTTGGACCCAGTTTGACAGGTCTACTCGAGATGGTGCCCAAGTTAGGTGAGTAGCTCTTCGGCCACATTCTCAACTAAGTTGCGCTTTCTTGGTAGTAATTCATCTTCAGTGTGGCCAACTCTTTGCTAGTAGGTGTAATTGGGACGCTACCCTTCTTAACGTCTATGATTACATGCTGAAGAGGCAAGAACAACATGAGATATAGAGGGCTCAATGTGAGTGATGCAAGATTGAGGTATGTCTAACTGAGATAGTCACAAATATGCTACTATCTCAAGCGACCGTTTAGAAACTAGTAGTAACATTCCTCTGTATAGCAACTGCTAGATGGCAGCATAGGTGAAGGCCATTTGGAAACCTCTATAAGTTGATAAGAGTCACGTTCCTCGGTGACATTCATAGATGTAGTAGGGGAGAAGTTGAGTTGATTTGTTGGGACCTTCATGGAGTCGTAGTAGGCATCAAGAGGCCAATTCCTTTGTTGCTTAGAGAAGAGTTTATTCATGATGTTGTCGAGACGAAGGCAATTATACTCTTATGTGTAAAACTACTTCATCTCCTCCAATGTTTTCAAAAACATTAAATGGTAAATGTGCAATCAACACCTCGTCACTGATGAAGTGGTAAGCGGGCGATTAAGCGGGAGGTTTTTGAAAAAATGGATTTTAGTTTCCTATATAATTTTATATAAAATTACACATATATGTATATAAATACTATGCTCTTTGGAACTTATATATATATCTAAACACTACTCAACAATAAAAAACACCCAAGTAGTTTATAAGACAACTATAAGACAATAATTATAGCCAAATATAGTAAACAATAGACTTGGCATGCAAGATGGTAAAGGAAAGAGAAAACTATCAGTATGCACGCATGATAGCATAAGATTAAGATTTGTGTTGGAAACAAGATCACTAAATAAAGAGATGAACATGCTACAGGAAAAGTTTGCACGGTATTAAAAAGTACATAAACTTTGCATTGTGCGTAAGAACATAGCCCGCTTATTAGAGAAAGGACTCATGCATTTAGGGGATATGTACGGGAAGGAAAAAATTATTATGCTATGCTCCCTTTCTCCTTATTTTTTAAACTATGGGGTCTTTTCCTTTTTTTTATTACTAAAGGTACAAGGAAGGAGGGTGACAGTTTCTTCTATTCAGAACCACCTACGAAGGTTGGTGGTGGTGCTTCAAAGCTATTGCTGCTTCTAGGTACAACCTATGGCAGGGACGATACCTCCTTGGTTGAACCTACTGTTGGTGGTGATGCCCCCCTTGGCTACAACGTTGTTGGTGTTGGATCTAGGGCTCTAGAGGGGGGGGTGAATAGAGCTTCAAAATTCTCACAAGATAAGTTAGACCTTCAAATTATATCAATCAAAACTAATAGCTTAAGTGCAATTTGAAGTCCTAACTAAGCAAGCATAGCAAGGATGAGAGAAATTGAAACATGCACTTGGACAAGGTTGTTTAGAGTGGTTTCACTCTCTAAACTAGGAGAGAGTCAATCCACTACCTAGAGAGGTCAACCTTTAGGACTTTGCAATCCGTGTATACTTATATTCATTCATAAGAGATATAAGGAAACCACCATATATCCAAGGACTTACCTATTCAAGACAAGAGTCTTCCACCTACACAAGGACTTACCCACTTGATCAAGATGTCTTCAGCCTTCAACAAGGACTTACCAACACTTGCATCAAGTCTTTGGCCTTGAAGGAATTTGTCCACTATTCTTGAATCTTGGCCTTGCCTTTCTCCTTCACTTGAAGATCTTCACCTCTTCTTCAACCTTGAAGAAGAAGAACAACATCTTCACCTTCACTCGGAGAAGCGTGATTCACCTTTGCTTCATGGAGGAAAGGAGTAGGGAAGATGAAATTGATTGAGAGCTTTACAAACACAAGGAAGTAGCTCTCTTACAACTGGCCTATCTCACTCATAATCACGAAATGAAGTGTAAACTAGAGAGAGAAAGGGGATCAAGGAGTTGCAACACACTCAACTATAGCAAGGACTTAGAATAACATGAGTGAGCAAACTTGGAATGAACTCCAAGGGGTCCTATTTATAGCTGGGGGTGTTCCCTTGAGTGTGGGATCACTTAGGGTCGAAATATAGTTGTTTTTCATGATGCAACAGATATATTTTTGCCCAAAACAACTCACCAACGATTATAATCACTTTTTCTACATTTTCCGTACAGTATATTCGGTCGAGTTTTAATAAAGGTAACTCAACCGATCCACTAAATGACAACCAATTTTCAAACTATCGGTCGAGTTTGTTCTGGGAAACTTGACCGATGAGCTAAAATTAGTTTTTCTCAGAGTCGGTCGGTCGAGTTTTGTGAGTGTGCAACTCGACCGATGGGTCATCTTCAGAAAATCCATCATAGGATCGGTCGAGTTTCCAACTCGACCGATAAAAAACAAGTGACAAATTTTCTAAATTGACATTTGAGTGATCAAACGTTGGAATTAAGTGATCCTGATTTTTTCTCATCTTAGTTACAGGTCATATCATCAATACAAGTGATTACAAAAATCATCTAAGGTCATCTGGAGTGATTTCCCAAAACGCGCACTTGCATTGCTTTTGAGTTGAACTTGAACAAGCTAGGGCTTGTGTAATTTGATTCTTTTCATGTACCTAAAGCCCGAAATCAATCTTTAACAAATTTATTAGATACATAGGAATGTAATGGTTAAGTCATTATCAAAATATGGGCAATGTATAACTCTCAAGTCAACAGTTGGTGGGAAAAATCTCCCTGGTTGTTGTTTCTATTGATGGCAACGACCTACTTAGCTACAATTGCTACTAGCAACGGCGGTTGGGTCTATTATTGCCGACAGTAAGGGGAAGGGGGTGGACGGGACTAGGAGAGGCGGGAGAGGGTAGAGAGAACTGAGGTTGAAAGAGGAGGGGAGAGGCTAGGGTCCCTAAGAGTTTTGCTTTGGTACCATGTAGCAGGATTAGAAGATTATTCTCATTAGATTAGCTGTGTTTACATAGGGATCCTGTATATTGGTACCTAGGGATCTGCATCATTGGTGGCATGCGTTTCGAGGAAGAGAGTGCCAGTACAAAACGATGAGTTCTGCAAAATCACTTCGCGAATGACACATTCTTTGATAGTGACTAATAGGCGACACCAACAACCAACCACACGCCACATTTTAGTAAAGCACCCGCCCACAATGGGCTCGCAAAACAAGTTATCGGTCACATGACCTTAATTAGGAATAGGGTATTCTTCAAGCTTGATTTGGTCTGAGTAGAGCGTGAATTCCGACTCCCGAGATGAAAACCTGACTAGAAGTAGATCCAAATATCTGTGTCGAACATTGATTGTAGAAATTCTTGCATGGGTAGTAGTTTGAATGATCCAGATTTACGTCAAGAAATAGACTTTGATTGTTGGAAATGCTTGGATGATAATGTATAAACCTAGATTCTTAAATCTGATCTTGATGCATCAAATAGATCATGCATTAGAGTTCTTTAGGAAATTTAAAAATATGCTGCAATTTTGCTTTCGAGAACATCACAAACACCATTAGCGCATATAGGCCATAGGAAATAACAAATAATCACCAAAGTTATAGTCAAAGCGGGGAAAAGATAAAAGGCAAGAATTATACACCCCACATCATTAGAAGTAGGATCTATACTTGGGCAGTAATATAGGGGGTGCACCACCTATTGCGTCGCATCATAAAGTTGTGTACAGTAGGGGAGCACCCCTCTAATTTGGATGGAGGTTTCATAAGAATGTGCTGATGGTAGAGACAAGAGAGAGAACTACTAAGATGACAAAAGCACATTTCTTTTTAGTAAACATCAATTACTACTATAGTGCACGTACTGACATATTTGTCATCAAATCATGACCTTAGGTTGCTTCCATAACGGTTAAGGGTCTCAATCGACCTCACCAACCCCTTCTAGGTAGGGGAGACTTTACGAAATCACACTTCACGGGGCACGACCCTTGTGAAACCCAACCCAATGATCACTTAATTAATTGTCGCATGGGGGGAAGGGGTTCCCCTAGAGAATGTATTGTAGATTCTTGGGGACGATGGAGGTTGCTATAGTGGGGGTGCCTCCCCTAGGAAGAGGATGGAGGGGGGAGATCGAATGTCCAATACTCATGTGGCAATCAGAAGGTAGCTCATGCTAGAGCTATATCACAACTACTATAGCCAACCAAAAAATAAGAAATAATAAACTTTAAAAAGGGAGATGCGGGCGACAGTCTAGGGCTGTGGAGCTTTCTCTGATACTAGTAAGAAAAGAAATGTATTTAAGTGTTAGGGATATTATAGAGTGCATGTAAATAAAATAATATGAAGACTAACACTCCCTCTTGATGCTGGAGTGAAGTTAAAACATCAAAACTGTAAGCCCAATAGGGCTATTAAACATGTAGACTACAACACTACTCTTAGTGGACAAGTTGCCTCATGAACCTAAACATGCCACTAAAATGGTAATCCGCTAGCTCGCTCCTTGTTATAAACAAATATCAATCCAAAGAATTACTAGAGAAAGTAGTGATCCAAGATTTTAGCAAAATAAAAATAAGTTGAAGTCGTATTTTCAATGTAAGTCGTACCATTTTAATGTCTCAAGGATAAAAGTTCTTGTAATTTCTACTTTGTTAAAATGCACTAGAAGTTGTTCTCTACAAGATTTGTAGTTCTTTGATGACGTGCTTGCACTTCACAGGTTCTATGCAGCAGAAGTTGCTATAGTTTTGGAATATCTTCATTGTCTAGGTACTAATTCTACAAATGAATCCTTGAGTTTGAAATTGGATATTGCATATTTTTTGCTAACTTAAATGTTGTATATTATTTAAATTCATGTTCTTTAAGAGATTAACATGCCTTGTTACTGGTAATGCTCTTTTGTGCTATTTGGCTGATATTTATTTTGATACATATAAACACATGTTACTTTGGAAATTGATTATATCATACTATCTATATGTAATTTGTAAATTCCAAAAGATGTGACCAACTTACTAATTTAGAATATCACTGTGAAAGTGTTGGACCAAAGAGATCCCTTTATAAAGTGTTAGCTAGTGTTTTATTTAAGCTCTTTATATTCTCTTGCTATTTTACTATTCTATGAGGACCTCTATGTAATTGTTCTCTTTATAAATATACGGAGTACACACATTGTGTACCCTAACCCTTATAAACAAATCAAGATGATACCAGAGCAGGTGCTCTAGCCGCCACCCTCCCCGTAGCCGCCGCCCTCTCTTTCTCTCTCTCTTCCCACACCCGCTGCCCCGCCCGCCGCCCTGCGCCGCCCGCCCCGACCGACCGCAGCCCGCAGCCGCCAGATGCTGCTCCTGCCGCCACCGCCGGAGGTCCTCTGTGTGTGGGGCTAGCCTACTAGTGCAGCCCGCACGATCGTTGCTCGCCTCCGGCCGTTTGTGTTGAGGGTCTTCGGAGCCCTACCCCTTCTATCTGCCCGCATCGACCCTTGAGCCACCGGGTTCTCTGCTATGCCTCGCCGTAGTCTACATGTAAGCTGGTTCTTCCAGTTGCTCTATCTGCCTTCTGCCGCCTAGTCGGAGGATCTAGGTGGTTCTGACTCCTGCTGTTCTCTGCTGTTTTGGACTCGGTCTCCCTCATGGCTTCCTCCCATGAGGACTTTTATCGTCAAATGACTACTGTGAAGCTAGACAGGCGCAACTACCAACATTGGGTTTGCTCCATGGAGATCTGTGCGAAGTCACAAGGCAAGCATTCCCATCTGACTGAGGCTCCGCCTCCTGCTCCGCCCACTACTGCCGAGTCCAAGGAGAAAAAGATATATGATGACTGGGTCAAGGATTACTCGACTGTGATGACGTGGATTCTGAACAACAGTGAAACTCGCATCAGCGTTACGCTCCTTCGTCTCCCGATTGCAAAGGAGATGTGGGACCAATTGGCCAGCAGCTACTCACATAGCAAAAATTTGAAGAAGGTGTTTGACCTGAACAAACAGCTGTCCCGTCTGCACTTCACTGGACCTGATATTGTTGACTGAGCTTGAGAATCTCCATCCCTTATCTACTGACTTAGCCACGTTGCAACGACAACGACATGAACTCCAGGTTGTCCAGTTCCTCTACGACCTTCCTAACTCATATGTTGGGGTGGTTGACCAGATTCTCGCCAGCGATCCTTTACCTACATTGATGAGTGCCTTTCAGCGTCTCCAATGCCTGCCGGCTTCCTCGTCGGTCGTGGTCGACCTCTGGACAACCGTTCTACTGCTCCTGGACGGGGACGTGGGTCACTTGGCCGTGTCTCCCTTGGTCGTGGCTCATCTGCTGATGCTTCCGGAGGTGCCGCTACTCAGCGGTACTGTGACTTCTATGACCGCAACAACCATACTGAAGACAAATGTTGGAAGAAACACAACACACCTGTGTGGGCCAATGCTGCGTCTGAGGGTGCTCCTCAGACACCTTCTGCTCCCTCGACCGCGTCCACTGCTGAGTTCATCCACTTTGAGGTGGAACGACTTCTGCTTGAGAGGACTGGTGCTTCCTCTCCATCTGCTGCTGAATCTGGAGCTCATGCGACCACTTAGACTGGTTGTGATTCTGCCTTCTTGAGTGCTCCTTCTAGTGCTGGTAATATCAAATGGGTGATTGACTCCGGAGCCTCTTCTCATATATCTGGCAACCGTTCTCTCTTTTATAAACTGTCTAAGCCTTGTTTTAAATCTACTGTTATGCTTGCTGATGGTTCTAAATCTGTTGTATCTGGGATTGGAGATATCTTTGCTCAAGTCCTTTTGCGCTCTGCTTTATATGTGCCAAATTTTCCGCTAAACCTACTATCTGTCAGTAAAATTGTATGCAATTTGAACTGCAGTCTGACCTTTGCACCGGGTACTTATGTTTTTCAAGACCTTCACCCGAGGATGAAGATTGGTGGGGGGCATGAAGGACCTGATGGACTCTACTACTTGGATGAGTTGAAACGGATTCGCACTACGACTCTGGCTTCAACACTATCATCTTCTGTTTCCGCATTGCAATGGCATTTTCGACTTGGGCATCCGCCAGCTGATAAACTAAAACATGTTATTTCTGGTGTAGGCTCGCATAGTTTCCAATACGAGGCATGTCAGTTAGGCAAACAGTCCAGAACTGTATTTCCCAAAAAAACTCAGATTGGTAGCAAAAATATTTTTGATTTGGTGCATGCTGATGTATGGGGTCCCTGTCATATTCTAAGTTTATCCGGAAATAAATATTTTATTTTGTTCATCAGATTACTCCCGTACTACCTGGTTATTTTTGTTGAAAGATAGATCCCAAGTTCTGCCTACTATTAAATTCTTCTTTGCTGAAATTAAAACTCAATATTCTATGCCTATTAAAATCCTGCGTACTGATAATGCATTGGAATTTGTTCAAAAAACTGTTGAATTATTTTGTCGTTCTGTGGGGACAATTCATCAGACTTCTTGTGCTTATACACCCCAACAAAATGGTGTAGCTGAAAGGAAAAATAGGCATTTACTTAAAAGTTACTAGAACTATCACGCTGCATTCTAATGTTCTCAATCATTTTTGGCCAAAAGCGGTTCTTACTGCCTGTTTTCTGATAAATCGTATGCCTTCCTCTGTTATTAGGAATAAAATTCCTGTACAAGTACTACAACCCAATCTGCCTCTGTTTTCTGTTCCTCTTAGAATTTTTGGGTCGACTTGTTTTGTTCGCTTGCTTGGACCTACTCAAGACAAGTTGTCTCCTCGAGCTGAAAAATATATTTTCTGGGATACTCAAGGACTCAGAAAGGATACTACTGCTATAGCCCTGTTAATAAAAAGTGGTTTATGAGTAGTGATGTCGTTTTCTTTGAGGATACTCCATACTACTCTACTAAGGGGAATATGTAAAGTTCAGATTTAATTCCAGCGCCTCTGCCTATTATGAGTGATTCTACCTTTGCTGTGCAACTGGATGAGACCACATCTTCTCCTCTCATTGTTTACCAATGCAGGAATCGACTGCCGCAGCCTACTCCTGCTCAAGACCCCCCTCATTGACAACCAATCTTCTCCTTCAAAAGGTCCTACCCCTACTGAGGTAACTTTTGATCTAGATTTACCTATTGCTCTCAGGAAAGGTACTAGATCATGTACATCTCAATATATTGCTAACTATGTCTCTAATGCTCATCTGAGTGTTCATGTTAGTAATTTTGTTGTTGCTCTATTTGCTGTCTCTGTACCCAAAGATGTGCATGACGCATTACATAGTACGCCCTGGATACAAGCCATGACTGAAGAGATGGCTGCTCTCACTGACAGAGGTACCTAGGATCTGGTTGATCCTCCTTCAGATTGCAAACCTGTTGGTTGTCGTTGGGTTTACACTGTCAAGTATCATCCTGATGGAACAGTTGAACGCCTGAAGGCCTGCCTTGTGGCGAAAGGGTACACTCAGACTTATGGTATTAATTACTTTGAAACTTTTTCTCCTGTTGCCAGGCTAAATTCTGTGCGGGTTCTGCTCTTTGTGGCAATCAATCTGGATTGGCCCCTTATTTAGCTGGATGTGAAGAATGCCTTCTTTTATGGTGATCTCTAAGAGGAGGTCTATATGGAGCAACCACCTGGGTTTGTTGCTCAGGGGTTGTCACATAAAGTCTGCCGCCTCAAAAAATCTATTTATGGACTCAAGCAGAGTCCGCGTGCCTGGTTTGATAAACTGAGCAAGATCCTGTCTACCTATTGCTTTCTCAGATCTCATGTTGATCATTCTGTCTTTATTAAAAAGACGTCCACTGGTATTGTGGTTCTTATTGTGTATGTTGACGGCATTATTTTATCTGGCAGTGATCTCTCTACAATTAATGCCACTAAAGCCTACTTATGCAAGCATTTTGTCACTAAAGATCTGGGTAAACTGAGATATTTTCTGGGTATTGAAGTTTTTAGGACTGCTAATGCTCTTGTTCTATCACAAAGAAAATAGGTTCTTGATCTTCTACAGGAAATTGGCATGCTTGGAGGTTGGCCTACTGATACACCTCTAGATCCTAATGTGAATTGGGATGATGATGAATCTCCTCTTTATCCTGACAGTATAAGATATAGAAGACTGGTTGGCAAACTGATCTATTTGACTGTCACTAGAGCTGATATTTCTACTGTTGTTGGTCTTGTTAGCAGGTATCTTGACAAGCCTAGACAGTGTCATTGGGAAGCACTGTGTCATCTCTTGAGATATCTGAAGAAATTTCCTGGTAAAGGCCTATTTTACAGAAAACATGGTCATTGTTCTCTTGAAGGCTATTATGATTCTGACTATGCTAGAAGCAAGATAGACATAAAATCTAACTCTGGTTATTGTACATTTGTTGGTGGAAATCTGTTGCCTGGCGGAGCAAAAAGCAAAATGTTGTTGCCAGATCTAGTGCTGAGGCCGAATACTGTGCTATGGCTCACACTACCTCTGAGCTTCTGGGGGTGCAGTCTCTTCTAAAAGAACTTGATGTGAGATCTTCTGCTCCTATTCCTATGCACTGTGATAATAAAGCAACTATTTTTATTGCAAATAATCCTGTCTTTCATGAGCGGACCAAGCACATTGAAGTTGACTGCCACTTTATCAGAGAATCTATTCTGACTGGTCATATCTGCACTCCTTTCACTCGCTCAGAAGACCAAGTTGCTGCTATCTTCACAAAGCTACTGGCCAAGAAACATTTCTGCTCTCTTGTGGACAAGTTGGGCATGATTGATATCTATGCTCCAACTTGAGGGGGAAGTGTTAACTAGTGTTTGATTTAAGCTCTTTATATTCTCTTGTTATTTTACTATTCTATGAGGACCTCTATGTAATTGTTCATTTTATAAATATACGGTACACACATTGTGTACCCTAACCCTTACAGACAAATCAAGATATATTATTTAAATTCATGTTCTTTAAGAGATTAACATGCCTTGTTACTGGTAATGCTCTTTTATACTATTTGGCTGATATTTATTTTGATACATATAAACACATGTTACTTTGGAAATTGATTATATCATACTATCTATATGTAATTTGTAAATTTCAAAAGATGTGACCAACTTACTAAATTAGAATATCATTGTGAAAGTGTTGGACCAAAGAGATGCCCTGCTGGAGCTGGCTGTCCTTTATTATATAATGTGTGAACATTTACATGATAGACCCAACATATGAAGGAAATAAGAAAGTACATAAACAGAAACTATATTCTAACACTCCCCTCAAGCTGCAACATACACATCATGCACGCCAACGTCGAACTCATGTGGCTAAAAGCTAAATTTATAAGTGGCTTGGTGAAGGTATCTGCCACTTGCTGTCCAATGCGAACATGAGGAGTCTGAATCTTTTTAAAGAGCACTAGATCACGAACAAAATGACAATCCACTTCAATGTGCTTAGTCTGCTCATGGAGCACAATATTGCTGGCAATGTGAATGCCTGCTTGGTTATCACACATGAGAGAGATTGGTGTCTCAATAGACACTCCCATTTCAGACAATATAGACATAACCCATTGTAGCTCACAACAATCATGTGCCATTGTTCGATAGTCCGCCTCAGTGCTGGGCCGTGCTACCACATTTGGTTCTTGCTCCTCCAAGTCACCAAGTGTGACCCAAGAAACACACAATAGCAGAGGTAGACCGTTTATCTCCAACATCACCTGCCCAATCGACATCAGTATATCCAGTCAAGGAACGAGGTATCCAATTTTGATTCTGTTTTCTCAACATGGAAACCAGAATTTATTGAAATTTTGACAGAAATTTTGATAAATGCAACCGTGCCCGTTTTGGCGCCAAAATGAACGAATCAGGCCATGAAATTTTACAGGCGTGATATCTACACCTCAATGCATAGTTTTATTCGATAAAATTTAATATGGGGATAGGTGGGGGGTCCTTCACGTGGGAGGAAAGGAGACTTTCCTGTTCCCTGGGAAATTTTCAAAATTTGGGCAAACAATGTCATTGATTTCGACATAGCAGCACAATGGCGAGATTTCGTAGCAGATGGCATCGAAATCAAATTTTTTGACGTAATTTTGACGATTTCGACGAAACTTCTTCCTTGTATCTAGTAAGCTTCAAGGAGGTGCGTGTACGACCTTTCCCTGTGAAGTAAGTGAGTCCCTTCCCTAGCGAACCTTTAACATGATGTAGGATCTGGGTGACTGCCATCCAGTGTGACGTCTTGGGCGCACTCATGAAGTGGCTAACAACTCCCTCAACATATGAGATGTCAGGACGAGTAACTATCAAGTAAATAAGTTTCCCAACAATCCTATACTTTGCTGAATCAGAAAAATCACTGTCATCAGAAATAGATGCCTTGGTGTGATAATCCATAGGCGTGGAGACTGGTTTGCACTGTGTCGTGCTTGTCTCTGCAAGGTCTAGAACATACTTCCGTTGAGAGAGATTTGTGCCCTTCTTAGAACACAAAGCTTCTATTCCAAGGAAATAGCGGAGATTGCCCAAATCATTTATCTGAAATTGTGTTTGTAGCCACTCCTGGAGCTGTAAAATGCCATTAGAGTCATTACATGTGATGGCAATATCATCTACATAGACAACTAGAATAATGGTGCCACTTGACGATTTGTACACAAACAAAGAATGATCGGAAGAGGAATACTTTAACCCAAACCGTAAAAATGCAACACTAAATTTATCAAACCATGCCTGTGGTGACTGCTTTAGGCCATACAAGGATTTCTTTAGTTTGCACACTTTCTGACACTCCCGCTGAGCAACGTATCTAGGAGGCTGCTCCATGTATACCTGCTCAAGAGGATCACCATGAAGAAATGGATTTTTAACATCAAGCTGAAGAAGAGGCCAGTCAATGAGTAGCAACAGAGATAAGTATCCACATAGAATTGAGCCTAGCAACAGGGGAGAAAGTCTCAAAGAAGTCGACACCATGTGTCTCAGTGTACCCCTTTACCACCAAGCGAGCCTTCAAGCGGTCAATAGAACCATCAGGTTTCTGTTTGACAGTATAAACCCAACAATAACTGACAACTGACTTCCTAAGAGGAAGATCCACTAAATCCTAGGTGGAGTTTTCATAAAGAGCGGCCATCTCACTGTCCATAGTTTGGATCCATCAATCATGCCAGGCTGCTTCTGTATAGGAGCGACAACCATAGAGTCAAGCCGAAGAGTAATTGTGCGAGCTGCTGGTGATAGATGAAACAAGCAACAAACACTCAAGAGTGGGTGATGTATGGTGCAAGATCTAACACTTTTACGAGCTGCAACTGAAAGGTATAAGTCTGAAACAGAAGCAATTAGAGAACTCTCAGTAGGAACAATTACCTTAGGAGTGTCCAACGACGAGGAATCAATCTACTGGACTGGCGACACTACATCCTCTTGGTGATGACCTGCTCGCCTGGTGAAAATTAGTAGAAAAGGTTAAATAGGTGGAGGTGTAGGTGATGATGATGGTATAATGTGAGTGGTATCTAGGACACACTCTTCACACGACACAAGAAGTTGTGGCTCTCTCGTAAACTTAAATATATGATCGCTCTCAGGATTCTGCTCCCCCTCATGCTAGATAGAGTCACTAAAGAACGGAGTAACTCATGAAAAGTAACATCAGCTGACACAAAAATATGACGATGGCGAGGACAATAACATTTGTACCTCTTTTATGTAGGAGAATATCCCAAAAAGACAGTGCGGACTGCACAAGGAGACAATTTGTCGGCATGGGGATCAAACCCATGAACAAACGTAGTGCAACCAAAGATACGGAGAGGAACAAGAAAAGCTTGCTCGTCTGGTCGTAAAACAAAAACGGGGGTGGCCCCATGCAGGACAGAAGACGGCTGACGATTAATCAGGAAACAAGCAGTGATAAGAGCATTAGGCAAAAACTTCTTTGGCATATACATCTACAAAAATAGCGTACAAGCTACATCAAGTAAATGACGATTTTTGCGCTCAACTACCCCATTTTGTTGAGGTGTATGAGGACAAGTTGTTTGATGAATCATGCCTACAAAATCACAAAATCCAAAGACATATTTTTCAACATACTCTAGTATGAAGAATTTTTATACGAGTATCAAACTGAATTTTTATCAATTAATGAAACATTTGGGTAATTGACAAAACTTCATCTCAAAACTTAAGTGTAGCCAAGTCATTCGGGAGAGAAATCATCAATAAAAGAAAGAAAGTTACGGAAGCCATTGTAGCTTTGTTCTTTAACAGGGCCCCAGACATCACTATGAATAAGATCAAAAGGTCGCTTAGAGCGTTTTATAGTACGAACATGGAAAGAAACATGATGATGTTTGTCCAATTGACAAGGGTGACATTCAATAGACTGTACCGAAAATAAGCTGGGAACAAGCATCTAAAGACTCTTCAAGGAGGGATGTACATAGCGATAATGCCATTGTAAAGGAGGGCAACTGAATACGGTAGATGCGGAAGATGGAATCTGGCGAGCTGGGCAACCACCTTTGAAGAAGTAGAGATCACCTTTTCTAGATCCCCCACCAATCGTCTTCCAACTCCTAGGATCCTGTAACACAAAGAAAGAGTCTCCAAATATTACCAAGCATTCCAAAGAATCAACCAGCTTAGCAACAAACATTAAGTTAAAAGGAAAGTGTGCTACATAATGTACTAAATGTAAAGTCAAATCAGATGATGCTTGTACAGTCCCACAAGTCTAGACTCGCCTGATACATCCATCAACGAGTGTCACAGAAGAATACGGGATATACGAGTCAGAAGAGAGAAGCATGGATCATATACCTGTCATATGTTGAGAGGCCCCGAAATCCACCACCCATGTAGAAGATGGATGGGTGGCAATAAGCGAAGTCCCTTGGTTACATGTATCTGAGACCAGATTGACGGAGGAGCCAAGGGAAGCTTGTTGAGTGGCCTGAAGAAGACGGTCATACTCCTGGGAGATAGTAATATCCAGGCTCCTCTCAAATTCGAGAACGGTATAGATGCCATTCATCCAAAAAGAATAATTCTATAAGGTGAGCTTCACGGAAATTGATTGATCATGATAGACTCTTGTAGCAGAACTCGTTGCCTTTTTTGTTTCCCATACTGAGATCGGATCAGAAAGATTGTAGCAGCAGATGTTGAGACAGAATGCCGGAAAACAAGCCATGCAAGTAGCTGACACGCCTTGTGAAGGACACACCATGTAAGATGTCACATGTGTGAAACAAACTTTGGTTGACACGCCGTGTTGAAAAACCAACACGCTGTGTAAGATGTCGAGAACGATAATAGGCTTTTGCCGATACGCCGTGTAGTGGACCTACACACCGTGTGGATTGTCAGTGGCGAATTACATACTCCGTTGAACACGCCGTGCTGAGATGCAAACACGTCGTGTCAGTTGGCGAAGACGAGAGACAAACCTCGTGACTATCTTCAACATGCTGTGTTGAACTCTGTACACACCGTGCCAGTTGGTGAAGATAGAAGACATAACTTCTGAATCACTTGCACACGCCATGTTAGCAGAAGACACATGTTCTTCGTCGGGGCGTAAACTCATCACAGATAGGACACTCCATGTACTTCGTTGGAGGCGTAAACTCCAGTCGTTGTGACACGCCGTTTCACCCAGGAACACATCGTGTAACTTGCAATCAGAGTGGAGATCTGCGCCATCAGAATGAACCCTGGGAAACAACACGCCATGTTGCTTGGAGAACATGCCGTGTGTGTCGGCAGCTGACGTAGATCTTGCCGAGAATTAGCTCCGTCAAATAGATAAAAACTCTGGGAAGGCGCACCGGAGAGAGAGATGACCTCAGGAAGACGCGTCGGGGGTGACGAGAATTAGCACCATCACTTGTCAATTGAGGATGCGAATCTTATGCATCAGCAACCCCTATAGACTTAGGCACTCATCCTCGTACGGGGACTAAATGGAGAGGAAAGAAGATAGGAAGTTGCTCCTCCTCTCTTCGAGATAGAACGAGTGGTTCCCCTGCTATCCTTCAAACAACCACCTTGGTGGAGACAGAGGGAGACCGGCCGACGAGAACCAAAATTGACGACAGTGACGGCGCCTCCCCATGGCAATGACGAACAGAGCAGAGTGGAGAGGAGATAAAGAGAGAGAGAGGAGGGAGACCTACGACTGGGGTTACAATCCCATAACTTGCTCTGATACCATGTAGAAGTGTTGGACCAAGGCCATGCCCCACTGGAGTGGGTTGTCCTTTATTATAACATTTACATGATAAACCCAACAAATGAAGGAAATAAGAAAGTACATAAACATAAACTATTTTCTAGCAATCATCAACATGATGATCTAAGCATCATTACCATCTGGTAGAATAATAAATTTTTATTATTTTTATTATTCTTTATTCCTATAACATTAGTGTCATCCTATGTAATTGGATTGTTAGCTACCACACAAATCTATATAAATAGGTATGCCCTGTTCATAACACAAACACACAAGTTGCTCCACCTCCATAATCTCTAGTTACACGGTAAGCAACTAGGTTGCCAGTTGCCACCAACAAAGGTGCAATATCCGGTTGTAGATTTCCTATCACATCTACTCCCTGCATAATCAGAATCTGAGTAACCAAAAAGATGGCAATGTTCACATTTTCTGTATAGTAGATCTTTCCCTGCAGAGCTTTTGAGCTATTTCAGAATGTGACAAACAACGTCCCAGTGACACTGTTAGGGTTTGTCTAGGTACCTGCTCACAAACTTTACAACAACAGTAATGTCAGCTCTCGTGATAGTAAGATAAATGAGTATACCAACCAACTCATGTACTGGTGGTTATCAACATAAGGTGGAGAAGATTCATTATCCCATCAGTATTTGGATCTAGAGGGGTACTGGCCGGCTTGCAACCAAGCATACGTGTTTCCTGCAAGAGATCTAGAACATATTTATGTTGTCAGAGACATACCGATGTAGGCCGTATTGTCGCTTATTCTACTTGCTTTTGCTTTGTTTTAGTATTTAGGGACCTAAGCGCAAATTATCTAGTTTGTGTGCTTAGTCATAAATGTTTTATGTTTTTTCTTTATTTTAGGATTTATTGAATTTCAAATTTTATTAAATAGGACTTTATTCCATTGCTTGTGGGTCAAGTCATGTAGTGTTATAAAAGTCAGCCTTGTGGCCTATGTCCGGGCAGTTGAATATGAATTGAATTTTGAGAATTTGTCGTTTATCTTCTTCGTTCTTCTTCAAGATGTGTTCTACATCACATACTCCTGCAGATGACCTGGACACTTCAATGACTAAGAAATATCGTAGTTTGCCAAGGTCCTTGGTGACAAAGTGTTGTTCTAGATAGGTTTTAGTTGCTTGAATGCCTGTGGTGTTACTGCCAGATAAGATAATGCCATGAACATAGACAATAAGAATGACAAGACTAGCCGCAATTTTCTTGATAAACACAGAGTGATCTGAATGAGAACGACGAAAGCCAAATTTTTATGAGAATCTGACTGAGGTTGTCAAACCTGGCGTGAGGACTTTGTTTTAGGCCATAAATAGCTTCCTATAACCGACATACTCATGAAGAATACTCCCCCCGAGCAACAAAGCCAGGTGGTTGCTCCATGTAGACTTCTTTATGCAAATCTCCATAAAGAAAGGTTTTTTTGACATCCAAATGAAATAACGACCAATATTTGTTTAGTGCGACAGAGATGAGAGTTCTAACAGAATTGAGTCTAGCTACAGGAAAAAGTCTCAAAATAGTCCACTCTATAAGTCTGAGTATATCCTTTTACCATTAGGCGTGCTTTCAGACGCTCAATCGTGCCATCAGGATGATATTTAATAGTGAAGATCCATTGACATCCAACCATAGGACAGGCAGTAAGGCCGATCCACAAGATCCCATGTCTTGCAGTCAGATAGAGCCTTCATTTCAGCTTCCATCGCTTGTCGCCAGGCCGGAATTTGAAGTGCCTCTGTAGCATTTTTCAGGATAGACGCAACAGAAATTGCAGCAATAAAGCAAGTAAAGCTAGTACCCAGATTAGTAGAGGAACATAAATGACCAATTGGATGTTGAGTGACAGGAGACACCTTCCGAAGGCTAATTGGAAGGTATAATTCAGAGTGTACCTGAATTGTGTTGTGATCTTTCACCTAAGGAGGATTTGGTTGTTGAGGGGCCATGGAGGGGATAGTAGGTTTTGGTCTTCTCTTGTATAACTTTAAATGTCCTTCAGGTGTGTTCAGAGGGTGGATCGTTATCCACAATATCGGGTAACAGAGTGGGTGCTAAGAGCTCAAAGGATAAGGAGGCCTCTTTATCAGAATAGTATGGTAGATGTTCGAAAAACACTACATCCACGCCAATATACCATTGTCTCATGATAGGATCATAACCGCAATACCCTTTTGGGGTTCTGGAGTAACCCAAAAAAATGCATTTTGTGGAGCGAGGATCAAGTTTGTCATCCCTGGTCAAAGGTATTTAACAAAGCAAGTGCACCCAAAAATGTGCGGCGGAATAGAAAAATGTTGCGCATCAGGAAAGAGAATGTTGTACGGAACCTGATTTTGCAAAATAGAGGAGGGCATGCGGTTGATAAGGTAGCAAGCCATAGAAACAACTTCAGGCCAAAAGCGTTGGGTAACATAATAGTGAATGAGAATGGTGCGAGCATCTTCTAGAAGATGGTGATTTTTCCGTTCAGCTACCCCATTTTGTTGTGGGGTATAGGGACATGAAGTCTGATGAATCGTCCTACGGGACTTTTTCGTCCAACTACCCCATTTTGTTGTGGTGTATAGGGGCATGAAGTCTGATGAATCGTCCCACGGGATGAGCAAAATTAAGTGACAAATTTTTGCATGGATTCAAGAGCTTTGTCGGTGCAAAATATTTTAATAGATTTATCGAATTGGGTAATAATTTCAAAAACAAATGTGGTTATAGTGTCCATAACAGTGCTGCGATCTTTAAATAAAAATAACCACATGGCACGAGAAGAATCGTCAATGAATTTATAAAATATTTAACACCAGAATGACTTGTGATAGAACAGGGATCCCATATATTAGCATGAACAATATAAAAATGCATTTCGATCCAATTTCTTTCTTTGCAGGAAACACAAAACGAGTTTGTTTGCCAAACTGGCAAGATTCCCAGGAAAAACTTATATCAGATAGAGAGGAGAGACGCCCTATTACTTAAGACCCAAGTAATCTAAACTAGACGGGTCGGAATATAAAGGCCCACTAAACTAATTAGCCTATTTAACTAATAGACTAATATAGACACTTTAACACTCCCCCTCAAGCTGGAGCATGGGTGAAACACATGTCCAAGCTTGGAGAGTTACAAGACTCGATAAAAAGAAAATGATAAATGAAAGATGAAGATAAATATCACTCCCATACAAAATATGTTACTCCCCCTTAATCAATACTCCCCCTGAATCAAATAGTGATGATGACTCTGCAGGCTGAAGATACTCGAGCTTTGAAGAAGGTCTTCCTTGAAGTGCATTTGAAATGAAGACATCTGAAGATACTCTGTAGGCTGAAGAATGCGACACTGGAATACGTGCTTAATGTGGCACGAACGCGGATATATTGTCGACGAATGGACCTGATACTACAACAAGTCCCCACTGGAATATGTGCTTAACGCGGCACGAACGCGGAAGGACGATCTGCTGCTTGATACGATGCAGGAACCATGGGGGCTTGACAGGAAAGTAGATATCATCCATCAAGGAAAGTCCCAAGAGGATCAGCTACAGGTGATGTCGATACAGCAGATGCGGCTCGGAGAAGACATGATGAAGCAGCTCGGTGAAGATAAAACTCTGAGCTTCTGAAAAAGCACCCATCTGTCTCATGTGAATGCAGTTGAAGGAATACATCATCAACAACGGATATGGTGTCGACGCTAGATCTTCACTGCTGGCTCAAGTAGAGAACCGATGTGCTGAACAATGTGAAGCTTCATGAAGATAGCCTGGAATATATATAATCTGAATACATATATCATCATCTCATCTCATACTCTCTCTCTCATACATTCTCTCATGCTCTCTCTTCTCATCTCTTTCTCTCCTCTCTATCCCCCCCGCACACCAAATACGACGAAAGTGAGTGTTCGGTGTGGAGAAATGGACATATGACCCCCCGTAATGTGAAAAAGGGATGCTCACATAATATGGGTGGGTAGGAAAGAAAATGGTGGAAAAAGAGAGGAATATGTGAAATGGAGATGGGTAATATGTGGAGAATGAAACCGATAGCCAAAGAGAGTATACTAAATGGGTCAACATGAGATCCGGGTAGAAAAATAAATGGATCTAGTCCCGACGCAAAAAATTCGATTAGGGTCAAAATAGGATCCGATTAGCAAAAGATAGGACCGATTAATGATCCGAATAGTAATAGAGGGCATAATGAATATGGGAGTAGACATAAATGGGAGGTGACGATGGAGTGATGATGATGAAGATAGCAGGTGATGGCGTAGGGACGACAATAGCATGATGACGCACAACAGAGCAGCAACTTGCGGATGAAGATCGTCGGGATGATGATGAAGTGGAGGAGCAGCTGCTTGCGGATGATGGCTGGATATGACGCTCGACTGATCAGGCACTTTGTCGCAACATAGGAGATGACGAAGGATCTCCTGTGTGACTTCGGAGATATTGCATGCCAAGAGGATGCATGCGGAGCCAAGGCGGACCCTCTCCAAAGCGGCGATGAAGGCTGCTCTGAAGACTTCATGAGATGGAGTGCCGATTGATAGGTGTATCCTTTTTATATCGCCACTGATCAACTGTCGATGGTATCGACAGGCGCTCTTCTTGTTGCTGTGATAAAGTCGATACCATCGACTTCCCTGTCGATAGTATCGACGCCGACGCTCTTCTGTCGCTGTGATAAAGTCGATACTATCGACTTCCCTGTCGATAGTATCGACGCCGACGATGCAGGTTGCGTCACGGATGGTCGGCGGTTGTTCCTTTGGGATGGCGGCTTGGATGATGGTCGTTTGCTGGAGATGGCAGCTGCTAGGGGCGGTGCTGCTCCTGTTGGCTACGGCGGCGGCGCCGGCTGGTGCTGCTGCTGATGGAGGCGGCGGCTGGTGCTGTTGTTTTCGGATGGCGGATGGAGATTACCGCGGCGGATGCCTACGACGGCGATTGTTGCGGATGATGATGGAGGACGGCTGCTATGATAGGCAGCAGAGGTGTTGTATGGAAAGAATGAAAGAATAAAGAATAGAGATGACCATGGAGGCCGAGATATGCCTAGCAGGCAGCCGGCCAAGCCATGGTGATGGCGGCTGCGACCGCCCGCAGGCGGGCGCTCGCCCGGTTGTCCTCTTCGGAGAGAGGAGCGGCGGCGGCTGCAAGGGAGAAGGAAGTCTGCGTCTAGGAGAAGGAGAGAGGGAAGCGGCGGCGCTAGGGTTCTCTCAGGAGCGACGGCTCTGATACCATGTTAAAATATGAGATTGCTTGAATATGAATAGATTTCGATACTTACAAAGACGGGCAGCCTCTCCTTTATATAGAAGGAGGAGAGACGCCCTATTACTTAAGACCCAAGTAATCTAAACTAGACGGGCCGGAATATAAAGGCCCACTAAACTAATTAGCCTATTTAACTAATAGACTAATATAGACACTTTAACAGTAGGAAATAAATGTTTCAGTTTGGAGCAGACGGGTGGCCAAGATGGTAATGCCACTGAAGCCCAGTCATAGACGAAGAGAGCATAGCAGTCACTGATGTCGGTCTATCCAGGTAGCCGAGCCCATCCGGTCCCTCATGACCCAAACCAGTCCTCATCTTTGTGTGGAGATCCGGAAACACACAACCCAAAGGGTTAAATGTAATAGAGCAGTGCACGCTCTTCACAATTTTGCTAATAGAAAGAAAATTAATAGAAAATTTAGGAACACATATGACGGATTTTAGATGCAAATAGCAAAATAAAGGAATAGCCCCAATGCCATGTAATACTGTTTGAGAACCATTAGCAACTATCACCGGAGGTAGGCGGTTGGATCTTCTTAGGGCAGAGAATAAATCAGAATTACCGGCCATATGGACCGAAGCACTAGAGTCCATGCACTATTTATTTTTACCAGTAGATGGAGCAGCACGCAAGGCACACGAGCTGGTTGCTGAGGTAGACAGTTTGTTGGACATGCGTTCTTGGAAGAGCTTTTAGAACCCGGATTGGATCCAGGCAGAAGATGGTTGAGATGAGTTGGGATCAACGGTAGGAGAATCTTCACCTGCATCAAAGGTAACTTGGTTAGCCCATGCGGGCTTGCCATGTTTGATCCAACACCGGTCTTCGTTATGATTGTCAAGTCCACAATAGTTGCAGAAGCGAGGGCCAATGGGTTGACCACGACCAGGTGTAGTAGAAGAAGTGAGGAATTTAATGATCGATACCGATGCCGTTTCGACAGCTTGGATATAGATATTTACCGGTATACCGACAAAAATATCGACAGATGCAATCCTGGCCAAAACGAACGAATTTGTTGAAAATAATAATATTGAATGCAATGGAATGAATACAAGACTGGACGCCCTCTCCTTTATATAGGAGAGGGGAGACGCCCTAAGACTTAGGACGTAAGTAATCTAAATGGGCTGAAATACAAAAACCCAATAACTAATTAACCTATTAACTAAATAGGCTAATATATACTCTTTAACAGAATTAAATCATGAAATTTTACAGGCGCGGTCTCAACACCTAGATACAACGTTTTATGCAATAAAATTCTATATTGGGTATGTGGGGGGGGGGTCGATCATGTCTGGGCGGTAAGGAATCTGTCCTGTTTTTTGGAGATTTCGATGGCAAAATGCAAGAATTAAGATCTGAATTTTTACTAGCACAATCCATAAACTCATGTTTAGACACTTATGCAATAATATTCAATTTACAACAAACATATAACAACATAGTAAATTACTAAGTCACATCAGTTGTATGTTGAGTGGCGTGCTGGTTCTCTATACATTTTGTTGTTGATATGGGCCACATATTGCTCCCATGTCATGTAACTTCTGTAGGACTTGTTGTAGGATACAACATGCTCCTCATACACTTCAGGATTGGCAAACTGTATCATCCCAAACTTTGGAAAATGTTCTTCTAAATCTTTGAGATATTTTTCCTTGGTTGCTGATATCAATGGAGGTTGAGTGGAAGCAGGAGGAGGTGCCCATGCTCGAGGAGCTTGATGTTGAGGAGCTTGAGGTTGAGTAGAAGCAGGAGGAGGTGCCCATGCTCGAGGAGCTTAAGGTTGAGGAAAAGGAGGTTGTAATGGTACACCGGGAATAGAATAAACTGCAGTATGCCCACCACTCCATGTTTGACCTCGATCACCAGAGTATGCTTCGGTGTTCACCTGAAAGCATCCATAAGGGCTACGGACAGAGTATGCTTCGTGATATCTCAAGCCTACTTCTAATCTTGGTGGTGGTTCAACTTGATATCCAGAATACCCATGTTGGGAATGGAAGTCTCTGTCCAAATAACATATCTCCAAATGAATGCTGAGATTGAGAGTCAGATATGCTCATGGTATCCAATGAATCAACAAGATCGGAATAATAATCACTTTGGCTCTGGTATTGTGGTTGTGGTGGAGGTCCACTGCTGTAATCTTTCCCAGTTTGAGTTTTTCTCCTTTAAAATGTTTTATGAGCCATGGAATATTCCTATTCTGGTGGAGGTGCAGCCCTGGTAACATGACTAACATAAGGCCGGTCATCATTTTGAGGATCAACAACTGGAGGATTTCTGGATAGCGTTGGCTGCGATTGTCACCATCATTGCCACCATCATTAGACTTAGATTTGGAACCAGATGTAGAAGAAGAAGAATCTGAGCTACCTAATTGTTCTTCCACTTCTCTATTGATTTCCATATCAGTATTAACATGTGCAGCTTCAGGATCAAGTCTTTCTGGCGGGGTATCAAGAATAATACCTTCACCATTATTTGCATCAAATTGCTCTTCTATATATGGATCTGGACGTCCATCTGAATTATCAAGAACAGGACGACCTATCTCATTCATCCATTCCTCTAAAGGATTTTTAAATCATCCTCCAGGCCTCTACGTCTTTCTGTGTTAAAAGCATATGCAGTGTCAATGGGATCATGGACAAGAACAAAATCCACTTCCTTGTAGTTGGCATCTCGTATTGCTCTAGCCCTCAACCGCATGTTGTAGTGAACGTAGACAAGATCCCTCAACCTGTTTGCACCAAGCCTGTTCCTTCCCTTTGAGTGTATCAAATTGAAGTGCTCCAATTTCTTTCACAACCCCCTGCAGAAGTTGTTTGAGCTAGGATGCGAATAACCACTTTTCTTAAATGGAGGGGCACCTGTTCCATTCCAAACCCACCACTCACAAGGATCACCTGCCTCGCGGTTAGCAACCACATTTGGATGGCCAAAGCATCCAGTGCTTTCACGAAACTGGCGCAACTGCAAAAATAATATATATGATATTGAGATGATGAATCAAATGAAAGACTAATGAGAAATTAAGAATGTAAGTTATATAGTTATATACCTCTTCCAGTGCTAGCAATCACTCTTCTGGAGAGGTAATGAACTTGTTAGTGACATCTCTCACTGTATTCATTAGAGTCGCATTCAAGCCCGACGTTCGTGAGTCTAGAAGTTGTGGCTAATAATCCTATTATTAAGATGATTAAAAAAGGAGTACATGGTTCTCTTTTATAAGACAAGAGAAGACCACATGATTTAGAGATAACCCATGTGGGATAAAACTAAACACAAGAATAACACAGTAAAGAGAAAAATAGACTAAGTTAAAAACATAGGAAAGTCTATATACTAATACTCCCCCTCAAGCTAGAGCATAGATGTCTATCATGCCCAGCTTGGATGTCATAGCAGTGAACCTTGTCTTTGGTAGAATCTTTGTGAAGATGTCAACCACCTGATCAGTCGTATGAATGTAGGGAGTAGATACCTGGCCAGAGAGAACAGCTTCGCGGACAAAATAACAATCCACCTCAATGTGCTTGGTCCGCTCATGGAAAGTAGGGTTACTGGCAATGAATGTAGCTGCTTTGTTGTCACAATACATTAGAATAGGAGACGAGTCAGAGATACCAAAGTCCTTCAGTAAGCTCCTAATCCAGAATAGTTCACAGGTAGTGTGCGCCATGGCACGATATTCAGCTTCAGCACTTGAGCGAGCAACTACAGACTGCTTCTTGCTTCGCCAAGTGACAAGGTTGCCTCCCACAAATGTGCGGTAGCCAGAAGTAGAGTGACGGTCAACCTTGCTGCCAGCGTAATCGGAATCAGAATAGCCAAGAAGTTTGCAGTGTCCATGTTTCTTGTAAAGCAGGCCTTTTCCACGAGAACTTTTTAGATATTTCAGAATATGACAGACAACGTCCCAATGACATTGTCGAGGCTTATCTAGGTAACGACTAACCAATCCAACAGCAACAGTAATATCAGCCCGTGTAACAGTAAGATAGATGAGTTTACCGACAATTCTTCGATATTGATGAGTGTCAGGATAGGCAGGAGAAATCTCATCATCCCAGTTGGTGTTCGGATCCAGAGGTGTGCTAGCAGGCTTAACACCTAGAAGACCAGTTTCAGATAGTAGATCCAGAAATACTTGCGCTGAGATAAGTAGAGGCCAGAAGAAGACCGGGACACCTCTATCCCAAGAAAATACCAGAGAGACCCAAGATCTTTAGTGACGAAATGTTTTTCCAGATAGTACTTGGTAGACTGAATACCAGCATGATCACTTCCTGAGAGGATAATATCATCAACATAAACAATGAGAATAATAATGCCAGCAGGAGTATTCTTGACAAAAACTGAGTGATCGGACTGGGAGCGTTTGAATGAAAAATTCTGAAGAATAGTGCTTAATTTATCAAACCAAGCTCTGGGACTCTGTTTCAAGCCATAGATCACCTTTTTCAGTCTGCATACTTTAGAGGACTCCCCCTGAGCAACAAAACCAGGGGGTTGTGACATGTAGACTTCTTCATGAAGGTCACCATACAGGAAAGCATTCTTGACATCAAGCTGATGCAGAGGCCAGTCAGAGTTAATAGCAACAGAAATAAGAATTCTCACAGAGTTCAACCGTGCCACCGGAGAGAAAGTCTCAAAGTAGTCGACCCCATAGGTCTATGTATAGCCTTTAGCCACTAGTCTCGCCTTAAGTCGTTCAACAGTTCCATCCGGTTGATACTTGACCGTGAAGACCCAGCGACAACCAACAGGAGAGCAATCAGCAGGTGGATCAACAAGTTGCCATGTATTGCGCTCAGTGAGCGCCTGCATTTCGGTTTCCATAGCCTGACGCCATGCAGGATTTTTAATGGCCTGAGCAGCAATTTTAGGAACAGATATAGCAGAAAGGGCCGTAGTAAAATTAGCAAAATTAGCACCCAGATTATCAGTAGAACAAAAATTCCCAATGGGATGCTTAGTAATAGTCCGTGCCCCTTTTCTCAGGCTAATAGGGAGATCAAGGTCAGAAAATACCTGCGGAGGTGTTTGATCTGGCACAGAGGATGAAGACGATGGAGAGGCCATAGAGGGAGCTGTCGGCTTCTGTCTTCTGTGATACACTTTCAGAGGTGGCATTTCAGGTGGGGAGGCAGCAGCAGAATTATCAGTCAAATCATCCACAACCGGTAAAGGCGTATCAACCAGTAAATCCGATGTGAGTGCAGAACTAGCCGGAGAATAGAAAGGCATGTGCTCAAAGAATACTACATCCGCAGAGACACACCACTTTTTAGACACAGGATCGTAGCATCGATACCCTTTTTGAGTGCGAGAGTATCCCAAGAAAACACACTTAGTTGCTCTAGGATCCAATTTGGTAAGGCCAGGCCGGAGATTTTTAACAAAGCACGTGCTCCCAAAGATACGAGGAGGCACAGAGAAAAGAGGTGCATCAGGAAACAAGACCTGATATGGAATCTTATTGCCGAGCACAGTGGATGGCATACGATTAATGAGGTAGCAAGCAGTAGATATTGCCTCGGGCCAAAAAGACTGAGGAACATGGTAGTGAAAAAGAAGGGTACGCACAACTTCAAGGAGATGACGGTTTTTGCGTTCAGCGACACCGTTTTGTTGCGGGGTATAGGCACAGGAAGTTTGGTGGATGGTGCCCTGGCGACAACAAAAACTACTAACAGAGGCTTGCATAAACTCCAAAGCATTGTCAGTGCGCAAAATTTTAATGGGCTTAGCAAACTGGGTACGGATTTCAGCAAAGAAGTCAGTAATTTTCTCAAGAATGGTAGATCTATCTTTCAGTAAAAACAGCCAGGTTGCTCTAGAGAAATCATCAATGAAGCTCAGAAAATATTTAAAACCAGATGTACTCGTCACAGCACATGGACCCCAAACATCAGCATGTATAATATCGAAGGTAGCTTTAGAACTAATGCAAAATTTTAGTAAAAAAGTAGCACGAGTTTGCTTGCCAAGCTGGCATGTCTCACAATGAAAAACATAACTAAATACATCAGGTAATAAAGCTTTTAATTTTGCAGCAGAGGGATGTCCCAATCTATAATGCCACTGAATGTCGGCCACAGATGATGTCAAATATGCAGCTGGCTTCGGATCGTCCAAGTAGTAGAGTCCATCCGGTCCCTCATGGCCTGAACCAATCGTCATCCTCGTGCGCAGATCCTGAAACAGAACACCAGCCGGATCAAACGTAATTGAGCAACGAAGGCTCTTCACAGCTTTACTGACAGATAGTAAATTAAGTGGAAACTTAGGGACATAAAGAGTGGACTGCAGTGGCAGACTACCAGTAGAACTTATATCACCAATTCCAGTAACCGGTGATTTAGAGCCATCAGCTAAAGTAACAGGCGGTATAAAAGATGTCTTGTGCAATTTAGAGAATAAAGTAGGATTGCCAGAAATATGAGAGGTCGCACCAGAGTCAATCACCCATGAAGGTTTACCAGTCTTGGTCAGAATGGCGGCGCTTCCATCAGTTGAAGCATCAGTAGAGGAAGCCAGGCGAGCTTGAAGCAGTTTTTCAAATTCCGAGCGGATCTAGTCAGCTGTTGGTGGAGTAGGTTCAGTCTGGTCAGAAGTCACTTTATTGGCCCAGTCAGGTTTGCTGTATTTTATCCAGCAACGATCTTCAGTATGGTTGGTGCGCTTGCAGTGAGTGCAGTAGCGAGACTCAACAGGATCAGCTCCAGAGCCACGACCAGGAGCAGAAGAACGTCCTCCACGGCCACGACCTCTGCCACAACCGCGACCACGAAAGGAATCACCAGAGCGGACAACGAGGGCTGCCCCATCAGAAGAGTCAGGCACGGACTGGGACACAGAAGGTAAGCACTGGACCCTTTTGAGCACATCGCGGAGAGTGGGTAAAGGGTCGCTGGAGAGAATTTGGTCTACAACACCAGTAAAGGAAGCAGGTAGGCCCACGAGGAACTGAACTAACATAAGTTCGTTCCGCTGTCGATTAACTTCATCAATATCAGTAGAAAGAGGATGATACACCTGGAACTCATCCCAGAGGGCACATCAGGAGTTGCAGTAATCCTCGACGAAGTCTGTAGCAGAATACTCCTGTTTGGCAAGTTGCTTGAAGATCTCAAAGACCTTCTTAGGATTCTGTTGGTGCGAATAAACATGGGAGAGTTGCTCCCACATTTCTTTGGCAGTCTGAAGACGGAGCAGGGACTGGCTGATCTTGGCTTCAGCGCTGTTGACCATCCATGTCATGACCCCATAGTCCTCTTTGGATCAGAGATCATAGGCTTGTTTCGTCTTCTCGTCAGCATCAGAAGCAGGAAGAGACATGCCTTTTGTAGTCAGATGAGAGTAGCGACCTTGGGATTTAACATACAACTCAAAGGAGGCTGCCCATAGGTGATAGTTGGAACTGTCCAACTTCACCGTAGTAACACAGAGACTGCGCGGGAGATCTGGAGTCGCCATCAGACCAGAGCAGAACAGTAGCACATACACAACAAGGATCAGCAGTAGCATTAGTCAGTAGCAGGAGTCCACCACATGGACTAGTAGATGTAGCAAGTAGGAGATCCACATGGACCTTAGAAAACCCTCACGGGGCAGATAAAGATGTAAGAAACCTACGCCACCATGGAGAAAAGATCACTCCACCATGAGGCGTAGGCAGGTAGAAGAGAAAGGCTGGTTTACGCCTTCAACGTGCCAGAACTGGAAAAGACACGGGCTGTACGTAAGCTTTTTCGGAAGAGCGTACGGAGACGAGCGGAAGCCTGTAGCCGAACTAGATGGTGAGTGAAGAACTAGGGAAGAGAAACAAGAGAGAAGAGAGGATGGGGAGGGTGGTTGTGGCTGCGGGAGATGGTAGTGGTGGGTGTGGGGTGGCGGCGGGCAGCAGGGGGGCGGCGGTGGAGACGGAGGAAGAAGGGGGGGCTGCGGTGGAGAAGAAGGGAGGGAAGGAGGTGGGCGGCTAGGGAGAAAGGTAGGGGAGGGGGTGACGGCGGCTGGAGGGGCTGGTCGGCGGCATCAGGAGGGGGGGCAGGGTGGGTGGCGGCTTGGGAGAAGGGAAAGGGGGTGGCGGCTGAGGTTGATGGGAAAGGATCAGGGTTAGGGAGGATCGGGAGGCTCTGATACCATCTAGAAGTTGTGGCTAATAATCCTATTATTGAGATGATTAAAAAAGGAGTACATGGTTCTCTTTTATAAGACAAGAGAAGACCACAGGATTTAGAGATAACCCATGTGGGATAAAACTAAACACAAGAATAACACAGTAAAGAGAAAAATAGACTAAGTAAAAAACACAGGAAAGTCTATATACTAATAGTGAGTATTGGAACCTCGAATTCAAATAGTAAGTTGTCACAAATTTAAATAAGGAAATAAGAATGACATTTTATTTGTTGACTTTGAGTTAGACCAATAACTTAGAAGTTAGAATATAATTGAGATATATACCTGCTTTATGCAATGGATGCAAAAGCATATTTGTCCAACAGTTCTCATAAATTCTTATGTATTGCTCATTGGACCTAGGAGCTGCTTCTTTGATATTGTCCACCATTGAGGTCATTGCATCATATAGGAAAGACATTGTTGTAGTTTTGTCATCATCTACTAGCCTCAATACTTTGACAATGGGTTCCATTATTCGCAACACTCTAGTAACCTTATCCCAAAAAGGTCGGATGGCAATCAACTCCTCAATTCTTCTGCCAACCGGGGCGTTGTGCTCCTTCATGGAGGTCCACTCCACTCCATTGAAGAGCCTCATAAGTCCATCCTTTTTGGACTTTAACGATTGTTAGACAAGAAAATTTATTGCAAATCTAGTTGCCCCTGTTCTAATTAGATCACCACCACAATACTCAGGTTGCCTCATTGCATTTAGTAGAAAAGAATGGTTGTAGATGAATCCCGTGATCAACCTACCATCAATGACAACAAATTTGATGAAATCAATTGAGCCCATATCCTTAAGAATGAGATCTATGCAGTGGGCAACACATGGTGTCCAATAGACCAGATATTTCTTCATTAAACTCTCGCCGGCCTTCTTGAAGGCAGAAGCATTATCAGTAACAATCTGCACCACATTCTCCACACCAACCTGCTTCATGTATGTCTTCATTAATCTCTTTATGTATCTGTGGTTCCTGACCTCACCTGAAGTATCAACAGAGTCTAGAAAAACTGTGGATCCACGACAATGTGCAAGAAAGTTGATAATTTGTCTTCTATTTCCACTAGTCCACCCATCACACATAAGTGTGACGCCATTTTCAGACCACATATGTTTTTGGTCTGAAATCCATGCTTGTAGATCCTTCTTCTCTAGTGGAAGATACTTGTTCATTAATTCATATGAACTGGGGGCCTTGATGCCCCTACCAGACTCCCCTATCACATCTGTCATATGCTGCAGATAGGGTTCAGTTGCAACATGTGCAGGTATACCATGAGCATAGAAGAACTTTCCCACTGCCTTGTCAACCTTATCTTTTGCACCAGTGAACATTGCTTTGAGGCTTTTTTGCATTGCCTCTGGCTTCCTAACCCCTGGCTCATCAACATTCCTCAATCTCACACTAGCAGAACAGAAAAGTGTATCAATGCCTCCTTTCTTCCTTTTATCATGACCAACTCGGTCTTCATCGTCATCTAGGTCAACAAAAGGAATGCGTGTAGTCCCACTGCCTCCACTTGCACCAGATGGCCCATACCTCCTTGTAATCCGAGCTGCCTCCTCCCTTTCCCACTCATTTCTGTGAGATTCTCTGATAGCACATCTATACATACGACATGATAGGCTGTATCACATTCAGGAGGATATCCAATATCATCATCAAATTCAGTAGAAGAACCTGTGGGTCTAACATCAAACAATGTATCTGTGTAAGTCCTGTCAACCTCCTTCATCTTTTGTTGTTTTTGTTTCTTTGCACCCATAAGTTTCAAGAAATCATCCCTAACACTTTGAGGACACCTTTGACATATTGCCACATTTTTGTCACCACTAGTAATGTGACGTTTAAATCTAGTAATCCCCCCTCCACCAATTGTCTTCTTACAGTAATTGCAAATTATCTTTCCCCTGTTCCCATCAACAGGCATGCAGTGATTCCATGCAAAATCCACATCCTTAGCTCTAACATTACTGGCCCCAGCACCCTCACCATCGCTTGAAGATATCTTCTCAAAAGTCAAAAGTCAACATTGCAAAAAACAAGACAAAAAATTAGGTGTATGAAATCAAAACCATTAACTTGCACGAAATTAATCTATTTGATGTATTATAGAATCAAACACAATACTTTAAGTGTATAAATGTTAAATGTATTTATAGAATTAAACACAATTTTTTTAAGATTTTTATTACCAAGAAAAAAGGGTTAAATAAAAAAATAAAAGTCTGAAATTATTTTAAAAAATATAAAATTTGATATTTATCTAGTATTAAGGCAAGTGTTGTGTTACAAATTACTCATTCCATCTTGTATAACACTAATACACATATTTCTGTAGAAAAAACAAAAAAAATGTATTTTTTTTTTAAATTTTCAGCATTTTTAATAAATGAAAATTCGAAAAATATAAATATTTTAACTATATTTTTGTTTGTATTTATTCATATTAGTATTTGGTACAACTTCTTCTACTAAACCTAAGTTAGATACCTATTATTAATAGTACTTATTGTATTATTACAAGTTTAATATTAATTACTGAAATTATATGATAATATTAATTAACGGTAGTAAATCTAGTGATACATTAGTAGATCTACATAATATAATCATAGATCTATTGTTAAATAACATTAATCCTAAGTTTTTTGGAGTAGATCTAGGATTTGGGTGTATTTAGAGAATTTTGGAGAACTTCTATGGTGAAAATAGAAGGAAATAGAGAGGGGAGGGGTTGGAAATGATGAGAAATGAAAGAAATTAAGAAAACTTACCTTGATTAGGGCTTATTTTAGCTCCGAGGAAAGAAATCGCCCCAAATTTCCTAGTTTCTCCACTCAAACAGCAACAACAACAAGTTTGCAAAATCTGGTAAGTCGGGGCGACATACCGCCGATATCGCCCTTAAGTGGGGCTTTTTGCACGCGGCACCCCCGATATTCGCCGATTTCAGGCGGTTTTACCTGTAAGTCCACATGTTTACCGATATTTGCAATCCCAGCGGCAGACTTGCTCAAACCGATGACCGACGACGTCGATATCGGTATACTGACGGTACCGTCGATATCTTATCCCATGAGAAGAAGTTCGTCCTGAGGTAGGAGGGACACGTCCACCACGTCCACGACCACGCCCTCAACCGCAACCGCGACTAGAATCAGCAGAGCCCATAAAAAGAGCAGGATGCTCAATAGCAGGAACAAAAGTCATTGATGGTAAACTTTAAGCATGTTTGAGCACATCTCATAGAGTTGGCAGAGGATCACTAGAAAGGATTTGATCCACAACTCTAAAAAAAGATGAAGGAAGTCCGGCAAGAAACTGTATAAGTTGGAGTTCATTCCGTTGTCGTTGAATTTCTTTAATGTCAGCAGATGGAGGATGATAGATTTCATATTCATTCCAAAGTACATAGTACTAATTGTAGTAGTCTTCAACAGAAGCATCAATTGAATACTCATTTGTCAGGGTTCTTGAGGATCTCGAACACCTTTTTGGGATTTTGCTGACGGGAGTAGACATGGGATAGATTATCCCACATGGCTTTGATGTCATGTAGATAAAGGAGGGACTGACTGATCCTCAGCTTGGTGTTGTTGACGATTCATGACAGAACACCCAAATCATCTTTACTCCACTGTGTGTAGTCTTGTTGGGTCTTATCATCTGCGGAAGCATCATGATGAGGTTTAGGGTCGGTGATGGTATGTGAGTATCGACTGTGTGCCTTCACGTACAGAATAAAAGAGGTCGACCAGAGATGGTAATTGGAGCCATCAAGTTTCACCGTGGTGACACACATAGAACGTGGGGGCACAGTAAATGCCATGATGTACAGAACTGTGGCCAAGGTACATCAGATTGCAGAAGGCAGGCAGTAGTCAAGAGATAGCCAAAATAACCGGTGGTACAGGCAGAAGAAAGCCTGGTTCTGTAGATCCAAAGAAACCCGCTACAGGGCAGCAAATGGCAGCAGTAGATCTGACGCATCAAATCCTAGAAACCCGCGAAAGGGAGAGTATAGATGGAAGGAAAACCTACACCACCATAGAGAGAATCAATACTCCACCTTGAGGCACATGCATATAGCAAACGTAGACTATTTAGAAAGTCAACGTGCTATTTTAAAATCTGCCCGGAGACTAAGAGGGGCAAGGAAGAAGGGATGAAAGGAGGTGAGAGGCTAGGTGGTGGGAATTATGGTGTGTGGGAGGGGGACAATAGCGGAGAATGGGTTGTGTGGGTGGGGAGATGGCAGCAAAGGGTGGGGGAGAGGAGGGGATGGTGGCAGCAGGTTACGAGAGGTGACAGGTATGGCTGGATAAGAGGAAGGGGTCGAGAGGTAGGGCGGAAGAGGGGAAGGAGAGGAAGAGCGGTGGAAGAAAGGGAGGAAGAGGATGGCAGGGGGTGGCAGTGAAGAAGAAAGGGATGACGTTGGGGAGGGTCTAGGGTAGATGGGGAGGCATTAGGGTTGGGAGGGGAAGGGCTGAGGAGATCGACTTTCTCTTGATACCATATTAATAAGTGAGTGGTTTTCTATTAAGTGAATAAAAACTCAGTACAATGTCTTCTCTTTTATAGGACAAAAGAATAAAACACTAAACACAATTAGGCAATATGGGATAAATAACTCAAGTAACATGTAGAGTAAAGCACATGTATAAGCATATCTCTATAATCACCTTTCAACTAACAACTTGTGTCATGTCCTTTTAATTTGTTACTTTGTTTGATTTCCAGTCTTGTGAGTTTGGCAAAAAAACTCGATCTTCCTTTGCTATTAAGAATTCTATCAATAATTCTCCACCTTTTAATATTCTACAGTCCGATGTGTGGGGTCCCTACATAATGTCATTCATATTGGATTAGGTTTATTGATGATTTTTTCAGAACTACTTGGCTTTCCTTCTGAAAGATAGATCTTCTATGTTTCCTATTGAGATATGTTGCATTTTGTTGAGTGTCATGTGCATATCATGTGCCTCACTTATGTTTTTTACTTCAGTAGTTTAGTCCCATATTGCTCATCTCTGCTTTAGTATCTAATCCCTTCTGTTATATAAGAGACTGTATTGTGCACTGGTTAATTCATTCAATAAGCAATTCCCAGATTCTCTATATGGAATCAAGAGCAGGTCCGGTTCCCTGAGTTTCAATTTCCCACCCTGCCCCTATGCCCTAAGCCTTCAGCCCCCCCAGCCGCGAGCGCTAACCCCCCTCCACCACCCGCCGCTGCAACCCCTCCCTCTCTCCCCCCCGCCGCTGCTGCCACCGCCATCCTCCCTTTCTGCCGCCGCCTCCACCACCCCCTCCCCACTCTTCCCTCCGCCACCTCCCACCCTACCACCTCCACCCGCCGCCGCCCCCCGTCCACCTGCCGCCGCTCACCTGCTCCTACCACTCCTCCTGTTGTCCTCCTCCTCTCTTGCTTCCTCTCGCTTATTTCCGCACGTGCAACCTTCCAGACAGCCATAGCCATCACACGTTGAGAGTCTCATATCTCTCCGGTTTTTTTTCTTCCTTTGCCTCATGATGGAATATTGATTTTTCTCATTACGACGTATGTTCCTTTATCAGTCTATCTGCTCGACACGGGTCTCTTCTGATCTGATGCGTCAGATCTCTGCTGCAGCTACTGCCCCATAGCGGGTTCTTTATCTACTGCCTGTTGTTGTTGTTGTTGTTGCGCCACCTCTTCACTGTTGCCCTGCCTCTGCTCATCATGGCTTCGGTTGAGCCTCCTCGCTCTCTATGTGTTACCACCGTCAAGATCGATGGCTCTAATTACCATATGTGGTCGGCGTCCTTCGTCCTCTATGTCAAGGCCCAAGGCCAATACTCACATCTTATTACTGACCCTCCTGCTGCCCGTGCTGCTACTGCTGGTGAAAAAAGCAAGCAAACTTATGCACAATGGTCCAAAGACGACTCTGGTGTTATGTCATGACTTCTTAATAGCACCGAGCCGCAGATTAGTCAGTCCTTGTTATGCCTTCATGATGCTAAGGCAATCTGGGACCAACTCTCCCATGTCTACTCCCATCAGCAAAATCCTAAATGTGTTTTTGAAATTTTCAAAAACCTTGCCAAGAAGGAGTTTTGTTCTGACACTTCAATCGAGGACTTCTACAACTAGTGCTCTGTGTTGGAACCTAGATGGGTGATTGGATGCTCTAGAGGGGGGTGAATAGAGCTGAATACACTTAAATAAAATTCATTAGACCTTCAAGATATATCACAAGATAAAGTTGCTAAATAGGAAGTTTGAGTGCAACTAAAACATACATAGCAAGGGAGAGAGAGATTGAACAAGCACCAAGAGACAAGCTATGTAGAGTGGTTCTACACTCCAAACTAGGAGTATGTTAGTCCACTACCTAGAGAGGTCAACCTCTAGGATTTCTTAACCAGTGCACTCTTATATTCATTCATAAGACTTACAATACATGACCAACCAAAAGACTTACCTATCCAATACAAAGAGTCTTCAACCATACCAAGGACTTACCCACTTTACAAGAGTCTTCCGCCTTCTTCCAAGGACTTACCTACTCTTGCACAAGTCTTCAACCTTCAAGGGATTACCCACTCTTCTTGGATCTTTAGCCTTTGACTTCACCTTCACTTGGAGAAGTTTCCACTAAGGACTTACCCACTTGAGCAAGGAGTCTTCTTCCTTCACCAAGGGCTTACCCACTCTTGCTCTAAGTCTTCAACCTTGATCATCAACAAGGGACTGCTTCTCTTGTTCTTCTTTACCTCTCTTAGCTAAGAGAGAGAACCTTCATCTTCATGGTTGAAATGAGAGATAGGGAGGTGGTGGAAGTGAGAGCCTCACAAGATATACATGTAGGATTAGCTCTCTTACAAATCTCCTACTCACTCTAATGGATGTAGCAAGTGATTAAGCTTAGAGAGAGAGGAGGCTGTAGAAGGCACTCAACTATAGACTAGTAACCTCATATAGAGTTTTGCATTGAATGCTCAACCTTGGAATGAAGCCCAAGGGGTCCTATTTATAGCTGGGGATGCCTCTTAGCCTTTGGGAACACTTAAGAACGAAAACTAGCCGTTTTGTGGCTTGCAACAGATATATTTTCGATTGTTGCAACTCCACAACGACTAGAAACACTTTTCTGTACTTTTCCATACAGTGTAATCGGTCGAGTTTCTATAAAGGTAACTCGACCGATCCCACTAAGAGACAAGACCAATTTAGGCCATCGGTCGAGTTTCGAGTTTGTCCTGGGGTAACTCGACCGATTCACTTAAATAAGTTTTGGTCTGCAGAGGGATCAATCGAGTTCTGTGAAATGAAACTCGACTGATCAAAAGTTATTTTCAAGATCCAATCAGGATCGGTCGAGTTTGCAGCCCGACCGATGAATAACTTGATGTAAATTTTGGAAAATGGCTTTTGAGTGCTTAACTATTCGAACTAAGTGCTCTTGATTTTTTCTAAGCTTAATTATAAGTTATACAATCATTACAAGTGATTTACAACATGATTCTAATGGATTTACATCATATTGCAAAAACGTGCACTTGTATTGACTTTGACTTGTCTTTTCTCCAAGTTGAGATGCGCAAGTTAGGGCATTTGGATTGTGTCTATGCATAATCTGAAATCATTCAAGTAGAGATATTAGATACAATTAATTGGAATGGTTTAGTCATCATCAAAATAAGGGTTTAGTCAATTTAAACCTTGAGTCAACACTCTCCTCTGGAATGCGTATGAAATTTACCATCTTTTAACAGTCGACATAAAAGAAGCCCAAAAGCAGCGCAATGAACTACAATTGGTCCAATTTCTGGCTGCCCTTCCTGCTTCCTTCTCTGGTTTAGTTGATCAGATTCTGTCGAGTGACCCTTATAGAGGAATGGAATTGTTTATTCAGTGAGTAAAAAGGTTTACAGGGTACTCTCTTATATAGCTACAGAGAGTTGAGACACATATACAAGCGAGCAATATGGGACTAATACAATAAAGCAGTAGGAGAAAAAAACACAGCAGAATAAGTAAATAACACAGTATTTCTATACTCCCCCTCAAGCTGGAGTGTAGATGTCGAATAAGCCCAACTTGTCAATCAGAGTCTGGAAGCGAGCTTTAGGTAGAACTTTGGTGAAGATGTCTGCAAGCTGCTTCTCAGCGTTGAGATATGGAGTGCAGATATGTCCAGACAGAACTTTCTCCCTAACAAAGTGGCAATCAACCTCAATATGTTTTGTTCTTTAATGAAAGGTGGGGTTGCTCGCAATGAAAATGGAAGCCTTATTGTCGCAGAACATAGGAATGGGGCTACAAAAGGTGATATCAAACTCATTCAGAAGACACGGACCCACAGGAGCTCACATACAGTATGAGCCATGGCTCTATATTCTGCCTCTGCACTAGATCAGGCAACAACTGTTTGCTTTTTGCTGCACCATGTAACCAAATTTCCTCCCACAAAGGTGTAATATCCAGATGTAGATTTCCTGTCAGATCGACTTCCTGCATAGTCAGAATCAGAGAATCCAGATAAATTGCAATGACCATTCCTTTTGTACAGAAGACCTTTCCCTGGAGAGCTTTTGAGATATCGTAAGATGTGACAAATAGCATCCCAGTGGCATTGCCGGGGTTTATCAAGATACCAGCTTATGAATCCTATAGCAGCAACCAAGTCAGCTCTAGTAACAGTCAAATAGATAAGTTTGCCAACCAGTCTCCTGAACTGTTGATGATCATCATATGGAGGAGAAGTATCATTATCCCAATCCATATTGGGATCCAGAGGAGTGTTGGCTGGCTTGCAACCTAGCATGCCTGTCTCCTGTAAAAGATCAAGAACATATTTCCTCCGTGCCAGGCATAATCCTGCAGAAGATCTAGCAACTTCAATGCCTAGAAAATATCGTAGTTTCCCTAGGTCTTTGGTGATGAAGTGTTGTGCTAAATACTTTTTGGTTGCCTGTATCCCTGCAATGTCACTGCCAGATAAGACAATATCATCAACATACACAATAAGCATGACCAGCCCTGCTGCAGTTTTACGAATAAATACAGAATGATCAGATTGTGAACGCCGAAAGCCAAAGGTAATTAAGATCTGACTGAGCTTGTCAAACCAAGCACATGGGCTTTGTTTCAGACCATAGATTGCCTTTCTTAGTTTATAGATTTTAGAAGCAGACTCCCCCCTGAGCAACAAATCCCGGAGGTTGCTCCATGTAGACCTCCTCCTGTAGATCCCCATATAGAAAAGCGTTTTTGACATCAAGTTGAAACAGAGGCCAGTCTTTATTCACAACAATAGATATCAGAATATGAACAGAATTTAAGCGTGCGACTGGAGAAAAAGTTTCAAAATAATCAACTCCATATGTTTGAGTATATCCTTTCGCAACCAATCGGGCTTTCAGGCGTTCAATGGTACCATCCGGTTGATATTTAATAGTAAAAATCCAGCGGCATCCAACAGCATGGCATGAAGAGGGACGATGAACCAGATCCCATGTCTGTTGATCACAAAGTGCATGCATTTCCTGCTCTATAGCATTTTTCCAGGAAGGATGGCGAAGTGCCTCTTTGGCTGATTTAGGAATTGTCACAGCAGACAAAACAGAAGTGAAACAAGCAAAGCTACCACAGAGATTGTCAGATGAACAGAAATTACTGATAGGATGTTGAGTACATGAGCGAACACCTTTCCTTAAACTGATAGGAAGATCCAGGTCAGAAAATACCTCAGTGGATGGTGGATCAACCGCAGACGCAGGATTTGGTTCGGCCGGGGCTTCAAAAGCATTGATGTTCTTTGACCGGCGCCGATAGACTTGCAATGGGCGTTCTTGAGGCACATCAGGAGCTGGTAATTCCTCAACAACTAATGGTAACGGTGTGGTAGCCATAATATCAGCCGACAATTTTTCACCATCAGTAGAATAATAAGGCATATGCTCAAAAAAGGTCACATCTGCACTAATAAACCACTATTTTTTAATAGGATCAAAACAGCGGTAGCCTTTCTGAGTACGATAATATCCCAGAAACACACATTTGACTAAGCGAGCATCAAGTTTGGTGAGGCCAGGACGAAGATGTTTTACAAAACAAGTACTCCCAAAAATGCGAGGAGGCAGAGAAAATAAGGGTTTATCAGGAAACAAAATGGTGTACGGGACCTGATTTTTCAAAATAGAAGAAGGCATGCGATTGATAAGATAGCATGCCGTAGAGACAACTTCAGGCCAGAAGTGATGGGGTACTTTGTAGTGTATGTGAAGGATGCGAGCAACCTCAAGAAGGTGACGATTTTTTCTTTCAGCGACACCATTTTGTTGAGGAGTGTAAGGGCAAGTGGTCTGATGGATGGTTCCTCGGGCAACACATAAGGAGGTAACAAATTGTTGCCTGAACTCAAGGGCATTATCAGTACGAAAGATTTTAATAGGTCGGTTAAATTGGGTGTGAATTTCAGCAAAGAAGGTACGAATAGTATCCAACACAGTATCTCGACCTTTAAGTAAAAACAACCATGTGGTGCGAGAATAATCATCAATAAAGGTCATAAAATATTTCACACCTGAGTGACTCGAAATAGAGCATGGTCCCCAAATATCAGCATGAACAATGTCAAAAATTTCTTTAGAAGCAATAACTTTTTTAGCAGGAAAAACAGACCGAGTTTGTTTGCCCAAAACACAAGTTTCACAGGAAAAATGTTCTCAGATAAAGTAGGAAATAAATGTTTTAATTTACAGCAGATGGATGGCCCAGGAGAAAGTGCCATTGTAGTCAACAGTAACAGAGGATATAGTAACAGTTTTATTCAGAACAGAAAATAGACAAAGATCACCAGCCATATGAGTGGATGCACCCGAGTCAATGCACCACTGTTTGTTACCAGATGATGGAGAAGCGAGCATGGCAGAGGGTCCTGGTGTAGATGAGGATGGTAGTTGTGCGAGACGTTCCTGGAACAGTTTCTCGAACTCAGTACGTAACCAGTCCGCGTTTGCAGGAGTAGCAGGTGCATCAGTGGAAGAGTCAGCAACAATTTTTGTAGCAGCCTGGTTAGCCCAAGCGGGCTTGCCGTGCTTAATCCAGCATCGATCTTCAGTATGATTGTCCCGGCCACACCAGTTGCAGTAGCGAGGGTCGGGAGGAGCACCACGTCCAGGAGCAGATGATCCTCGACCTCCCGAGGGAGGACGGCGACCGCCACAGCCACGACCACGACCACGGCCACGGCCAGAATCAGAGCGAGCAATGAGCGCAGGATGCTCAACAACAGGAGTAGGAGTCATGGACGGCATGCGTTGGACTCTCTTGAGAACATCTCGAAGGGTTGGCAGCGGATCACTTAACAGGATCTGGTCAACCACACCAGAAAACGAGGCAGGAAGTGCAGCCAAAAATTGAACCAGTTGCAGTTCGTTGCGCTGTATCTGAGCAATTTTGATGTCCGCCGTCAAGGGGTGGTAGAGTTCAAACTCATTCCACAGAGCCGAGCATTGATTGTAGAAGTCATCAATGGAAGTATCAGTGGAGAACTCCTTTTTCGCCAAAGTTTTGAAAATTTCAAAAGCTCGCTTGGGATTCTCCTGATGAGAATAGACGTGGGACAGTTGATCCCACATAGCCTTAGCATCATGAAGGCAGAGAAGAGATTGGCTAATCCGAGGCTCGATACTATTGAGGATCTAAGACATGACGCTAGAGTCATCCTTGGACCATTGTGCATAGCTTTGCCTAGTTTTGTCATCCGCATCAGCAGTAGGAACAGCAGGAGGCTCAGCCGTAAGATGGTGATACCGACCTTGTGCTTTGACGTATAGAACAAATGACGCCGACCACAGATGATAGTTGGAGCCGCCGTTGAGCTTCACCGTGGTGACACACAGAGAGCGAGGAGGCTTAGATAATGCCATGACAGAGGCAGTAGTCGGCGCAGCAGCAGAGTAGATCAGAGACCTACAAAGGAGCAGATAACAACAACAGGGATCTGACGAGTCAGATCAGAAAACCCGAAAAGGGCAGAGTATGCATAGAGAAACCTACGCCGTCATGAGGAAAACTCAATGTTCCGTCATGAGGCGCAGGCAGAGAAGTCGGTGAGACGAAAAGACTCAACTTAGCCGGCCAGTGGGTGTCCGAACGTTGAAGCGAAGATCACCTGGACGTAAACGGAGAAGAGAGGTAAAAACCAGTGGCAGCTGGAGCAGAGATGGGAAGAGGAGGGGATGAAAGGGAAGAGGCTAGGAGGGTGGAGGGAGAAGGGGAGGAGGTGGCGCCGGGAGGGTGGCGGCGGCGGGTGGCTTTGCTGGTGGAGGTGGCAGGCGGGGGGGGGGGGGGCGGCGGGAGGGAGAGAGGGCAGGGAGGGCGGCGGGGTAGGAGGGCAACGGCGGGGGGGGGGGGGGGGAGGGCTTACGTCATGGGTGGATGGATGGGCGGGGAAATAGAGAACCTGCTCTTGATACCATATAGAGAGGAATGGAATTATTTATTCAGTGAGTAAAAAGGTTTACATGGTACTCTCTTATATAGCTTTAGAGAGTTGAGACATATACAAGCGAGCAATATGGGACTAATACAATAAAGCAGTAGGAGAAAAAAACACAGCAGAATAAGTAAATAACACAATATTTCTATAACCCTCTGCCTACTCTTCGAGACGTCCTTAAGCGAGTTCAAAGACTACTGTCGGTGACCTCTGATCCTGTTATTGAGCATCCTGCTCTAGCTGTTCACACTGCTGACTCTGGACATGGCCGCGGTCGAGGCAGTGGTCGTGGCGGACGTCTACCTCCCACTGGTGGACGCGGCTCCTCTACTGCTCCTGGACGAGGGCAAGCTACTAGCCCTCGATTCTGCAACTGGTGTGGTCGTGATAATCACAATGAAGATAGGTGCTGGATCAAGCTCGGTAAGCTCGCCTGGGCTAACCAGGCCTCTATAGAAACCGCCACTGATACTGCATCCGACCAACCGTCTGCTCCGTCGTCTACTGAATGGCTTCGCTTAGAGTTTGAGAAGTTTTTCTAGGAGTGCATGACTCAGCTACCTTCGACATCTGCTGTTGGTTCCTCCGCCATGCTTGTCTTTGACTCTACTGGTAACAATAAATGGTGCATTGATTATGGTGTGTCTGTCCATATGGCTGGCGAAATCCAATTATTTTCTTCTATAACTAAAACCTCTAATATTCCATCTATCACTGTTGCAAATGGCTCTAAGACTCCTGTTCATAGCATTGACACTGTTCCTCTATCTCGAAAGCTGCATCTCTAATTTGTTTTATACATACCTCAATTTCCTGTTAATTTATTATCTGTCAGTAAAACTGTAAAACAACTTCAGTGCTCTATTAAATTTGATCCCTCTGGTTGTGTTTTGAAGGATCTCCGCACGAAGATGAGGATTGGTTCGGGCCATGAAGGACCAAATGAACTATACAATTTGGATGGATTGCCTATAGCTTCTGCTCTTTTGTCTACATCAGTCACATGACTTCAGTGCACTTCCGGCTCAGTCATCCTTCTGCTACAAAATTGAAGCATTTATTTCCTGCATTATCTGAAAACACTTTTTCTTGTGCATCTTGTGTTTGGGGAAAACAAACGCGGTTTGTATTTCCCACTAAAAAGGAAATTGGTTCTAAGGCACTTTTTGATATTATTCATGCAGACATCTGGGGTCCATGCTCTGTTCCGAGTCACTCTGGTGTTAAATATTTTCTGACTTTTATTGATGATTATTCCTGTACTACTTGGCTATTTTTGCTTAAAGATCGTGGCATTGTTTTGGACAATATATGTATCTTCTTTTATGAAATACAGACCCAGTTCAATAAACCCATTAAAATCTTCTGTACCAATAATGCCCTAGAATTTATGCTAAAGTCTGTCACATCTTTTTGTTCTGATCGTGGCACTATCCATCAAACCACTTGCCCTTATACTCCACAACAGAATGGTGTTGCTAAACGGAAAAATCGCCACTTATTAGAGGTTGCTCACACTCTTCTTCTTCATTATGAAGTACCTCACCGTTTTTGGCCTGAGGCGGTTTCTACGACATGCTATCTTATAAACCGTATGCCATCCTCTATTTTATAGAATCGTATCCCTTACTCCATTCTGTTTCCTAATGCACCTCTGTTCTCGGTCCCTCGTATTTTTGGGTGTACCTGCTTTGTTAAAAATTTACGCCCAGGAATGACGGAACTTGATCCTCACTCCACTAAATGCATCTTTTTGGGATATTCTAGAACCCAGAAAGGTTACCGATGCTTTGATCCGGTACTCAGACAATGGTTTGTCAGTGCAGATGCGATCTTTTTTTAGTATAGGCCCTATTTTTCTGATGATGGAGCAAAGCTATCCAGTGATATGTTGGCACCCACACCTCTACCAGATATTGTTGAGGACTTGCCTCCTAACCATCTTGAAGGTCGCCCTTTGCAAGTGTGCAAACGCCGGCCAAAGACAAGCGCTCCTTCCATGGCCCCTCTACAACCAATTCCTCCGTCTGCGGATGATCAAACAATTACTGAGGTAACTTCTGACTTGCACCTTCCTATCTGTCTGCGCAAAGGTGTTTGCTTCTGCACTAAACATCCTATCAGTCATTACTGCTCTTCTGTCAATCTGCATAACAAATTTTGCATGCTTTACTTCTGCGATTTCTGCTGTCACTATTCCAAAGACTGCTGCAGAGGCTCTAGTTATTCCTGCATGGAAACAGACAATGGATCAGGAAATGCAGGCGTTCTGTGATCGCAAGACATGGGAACTTGTGAATCGCCTTCCTTCATGGCCTACCATTGGCTGCCGTTGGGTCTTCACTGTTAAATATCAACCTGATGGAACAATTGAACGCCTGAAAGCTAGGCTTGTGGCAAAAGGGTACACGCAAACATATGGTGTTGATTACTTTGAGACCTTCTCTCATGTTGTACGATTAAATTCTGTTCGAATTTTGATTTTTTTTGTTGTTAAAAAAGACTGGTCCGTCTTTCAGTTAGATGTTAAAAATGCATTTCTTTATGGAGATCTACAGGAGGAAGTTTACATGGAACTGAAAAAGGCCATCTACGGTCTCAAACAGAGCCCATGTGCTTAGTTCGACAAGCTCCGTCAGATCTTAGACACCTTTGGCTTCCGTCGCTCTCACTCTGATCATTCAGTCTTTATCCTTGGAACTGTGGTTGGACTTGTCATTCTTATTGTTTATGTTGATGATATTATTTTATCTGGCAATGATACTGTGGGTATACAGGCAGCTAAAACCTACTTAGAAAAACATTTTGTCACTAAAGATCTCAGAAAGCTGAGATATTTCTTAGGCATTGAGGTTTCCAGATCATCTGCAGGGCTGTGCCTCTCTCAAAGGAAATTTGTACTTGATCTCTTGTAGGAAACTAGTATGTTGGGCTACAAACCAGCCAACACTCCCCTTGACCCAAATATGGATTGGGACGATGAAAATTCTCCTCCCTATGCTGATCATCACCAGTTCAGAAGGCTGGTAGGCAAGCTTATTTATCTGACGGTCACAAGAGCTGACCTCACTGCCGCCGTAGGATTTATCAGCACATATCTTGATAAACCTCGGCAGTATCATTCAGATGATATATGTCACATTCTGCGGTATAAAAGCTCTCCTGGAAAAGGCTTGTTGTATAAGAAGCATGGTCACTGCAATCTATCTGGTTTCTCAGACTCTGACTATGCTGGAAGTCGTTCTGATCGTAAGTCAACATCAAGATATTGTACATTTGTGGGCGGAAATCTTGTTACCTGGCGAAGCAAAAAACAGACTATTGTAGCCAGATCCAGTGCAAAGGCAAAATACCGAGCTATGGCTCATACTGCATGTGAACTTCTGTGGGTCTAGAGTCTCCTCCATGAGTTTGGTTTATCCTATTCCAGTCCTATATTGATGTTTTGTGACAACAAGGCCTCCATTTTTATTGCGAGCAACCTCACTTTTCATGAGCGGACAAAACATATTGAGGTCGACTGTCACTTCGTTCGAGAAACAGTCCTTTCTGGCCGGATTTGCACTCCATATCTCAGCACTGAAAAGCAAGTTGCAGACATCCTCACCAAGATACTTCCTAAAGCTCGTTTTTAGACTCTAGTAGACAAGCTGGGCATGTTCGACATCTATGCTCCAGCTTGAGGGGGAGTATTGAGATATATTGTGTTTTGTTGAGTGTCATGTGCCTCACTTATGTTTTTTACTTCTGTAGTTTAGTCCCATAGTGGTCATCTCTGCTTTAGTCTCTAATCCCTTCTGTTATATAAGAGACTGTATTGTGCGCTGGTTAATTGATTCAATAAGCAATTCCCAGTTTCTCTATATTTCCACTATGAAACTATTTTTTTCTGAAATTGAAACCCATATCTTAAAAATTATTAATTTTTTTTGCACTGACAATGCACTTTAAAATGTTCAACATGATCTAAAATGCTTCTGTCATGATATGAATACTTTGCACCAAACCTCCTGTCTTATGTACCTCAACAAAATGGTATCGTAGAACATAAAAATAGACATCTCCTTGATGTAGCTTGTACAATAATGTCTCATACCGGTGTCCCAAGTCATTCTGGCCTATGTTTGTTGAATGCCCCCTTCCTAGTCAACCACATGCCCTTTTTTCTACTCTGTAATAAGATTCCTTTTCAGATTTTCCTGATGCCTCTCTTTTCATTATCGCCTCAAGTATCAGTTTCACTTGTTTTGTGAGAAATTAAAAACTTAGGTATGACAAGTTTTCTCCTCGCTCCACCGACTACATCTTTCTCGGGTATCCTCGTGGCTAAAAAGATACAAATGATTTGATATGGCTGACAAACGAGTGCTAGTTAGTGCCGATGTTTTTTCTTTGAAAACACACTCTTATTTTCTGCTCAAGGTCATTCTTTGGGACCCGATCTTGTTTTTTTCTCTGATTTAATCACTTACACCATGGTTCCGCTTCCTATGGTGCCCTCTTTCACCTCTGACCAAACCTCTTCAGGTGTATCAACGATGTAAGCCTAAAGCTGCTATGCCCTTGATCCCGACCATTCTACTCTTGCCACAAATCGCTTCATCAATGGATGTATTAGTGGCCCTCCTATCTGTAGACTATGGTAAACTTGCCGATTTCTTTAGGCAGGCCTAAGAGAAAATGTACAAAACATGATATTGCTAAGGTATTGCACTATGACAATATGGGATCCATTTTTCCGCTTTTACTAGTCCCTTGTTTGCTATTTCGTTACCAAAAATTGTTTATAAGGACTGGAATATCCTGGATGGAAGACTGTCATGGATGATGAACTTTCCGCACTACAAGAACGCCACACCTAGGATCTTTTTGCTACTGTACTGACTGCTTTCCTATAAGCTGTAGATGGGTTTTTGCTATCAAATACCATCCTGATGGGACTATTGAACAACTGAAATCCCGTCTTGTAGCCAAAGGCTATACTCAATCTTATGACATTGATTATTTTGAGACATTCCCCTGTGGCTCGACTCAATTTTGTTTGTATTCTTCTATCTTTTTTTGTTAATCTTGGCTGGCCCCTTTTTCATCTGACTGTCAAGATGTGTTTCTTTATGAAGACCTTCATGAAGAAGTCTATATGGAGCAACCTGCTGGATTTTGTTGCTCGGGGGGAGTTCAAGGTATGCAAACTCAAGAAAGCCATCTACGGTCTGAGACGGAGTCCTAGAGCCTGGTTTGATAAACTCAGTTAGATGCCCGTAACCTTTAGGTTCTCCAGATCACATGCTAATTATTCTGTCTTTACAAAGAAATCCGATGTAGGAATTGTTATTCCGATTGTATATGTTGATGATCTTGTTCTATCTGGTAGTGATTTGACTGAGATTCAGGATACAAAAAAGTATCCATCTGGGCACTTCGTTACTAAAGATCTGGGTAAATTACATTACTTTCTTGGCATTAAAGTAGCTTACCAAGGATCCTCTATTTGTCTATCACAGAGGAGGTATGTTCTGGATTTACTTAAAGAAACTGACATGATGGGGGCACATCCTGTTGATGCTCCTCTAGACTTAAATGCTAAACTCAATGGCAAAGGGCCGATGTTTCCTGATCACTCGAGATGTAGGCGGCTAGTTGGAAAATTGATCAATCTTACTGTTTCTCATGTGAATATCACCACTGCAGTTGGGTTTGTTAGCTACTTAGACAAACTTAGACAATGACATTGGGAAGCTGTTTGCCGCAACCTAAGATATTTATAAGCCGATCCTTGAAAATGGGCTATTGTATTCCAAAAAGGGTCACACTGATATTATTGCGTACTCTGTTGCTGATTATATAGGAAGTCCTGCTGACTGCAATCTACGTCTGGCTGTTGCTCTTACGTAGGTGGCAATGTTGTATCATGGTGTAGTAAACACAGAATACACTTGCTCGATCTAGTGTTGAAGTTGTATACATGGCATGACTGATACAGCTTCCAAGCTTCTCTAGATCAGATCTCTCGTCAAAGAATTTTGGACTGCTTGTTGCTACCCTCATGTAGAGGTTTTGTGACAATAAAGACTCAACCTTCTTTGCTAGCAATCCAATTTTCCTTGAGCACACCAAGCATATCGAAGTGGATTTTCACTTCATTAAGGATGCTGTAATAAAGAAAGATTTGTACTCCTTACATACGCTCCTAAGATCAGATTGCTGACCATTTACCAAAACACTTCCAAGTCTTTACTTTAGTCCATATTGTTGGGTTATCCCTTTCTTTGTCTTTCTCCATCCTATATAAGGAGATACATATTGTTCTACTTAAATCATTCCAATATAGCCTATTTTATATCAATAATCAACATGCTATTAAGGAAACAGACGAGCCCTTGTACTATAATTATGCAACAAGATAACACAATACATGACATATTTTATTAGAACCTATTCCAATTGGGAATAGTAGTGAAAAACATTTAGTGCTAACCATAAGTTGCTGCATATGGTCACCCAGCGTTGGACCAACTGGTTAGGAGGGGTGCCTCCCTGCCAGCCCACCTGGGTTTAAATTCCCACTGGGGGCGAGCTTCGAAAAGAAAAAAACTGGCAGGTAGGTGTTCCGACCAGGAAACGCTGCGACGACATATCACGCTATCAGGTGTGGTATGAGGGTCAGTGACCACACACATCCGACCCTGGGGTTTAACTTGCTAGGATGAGTCCAATAGTGGCTGGCTCGCGGAGGCGTTCCTGGTCATAAAAATAAATTGCTGCATGTGTGAAAATCTACTTTATAAACTGCATGGCTTTAATGAAATGTAACAGGTTATAGAGATGGATTTCTTATCTTTGTTTCAATATAGTGTAAAAAACACTCTTTTCATCACTTTTACCGAACATGGTAACGGATTTTGACTCTAAATTGCCTAACTGGACTTGTATTGTATGCAAACCTGAATTTGTATGACATCTTTTGCCCTCTTCAACTCGCCCATTTACTAATACAGGAATCATTTATCGTGACTTAAAGCCCGAGAATATTTTGCTCCAAAAAGATGGGCATATTTTACTGACAGACTTTGACTTGTCTTTGTTAACATCATGCAGACCCCAGGTATGTATCTCAATATTGATATACAATGTCTCAAATTTTCGAGGGATGTTTGGTTATATAATATTGAGTTTTAAACATAATCTTAGGAAATGTAATAATGTTCTACTATATTAAAAGAAAGGTGTAACGCATAATTTCTGTTATATAATCTCTTAGATTTTTTCCCCTTTTAATATCTAATGTTCCTAAAGCAATTTCTTCTCAGGTGCTAAGACAGCCATTGCCCAAATACAAGAAAAGAGCTAGAGACATACAACCTCCAATCTTTGTCGCTGAGCCACAAGCACCGTCTAATTCTTTTGTTGGAACAGAAGAGTATATAGCTCCTGTAAGTTTATATTGAATCTTTATGGTATTGTGTGCTACCTAATCCTATGTATTATCCTAGTGTTTATCGATATCTCGTAGTTATTCTGGATTGGGAACAACAATATCATTCAATCGACCATCACTTGCACATAATTAAATGTCATTTGGTAAAGGAAAATATGCTTCCAGGAAATATTTAACATCTCAACTAATTAACATGAGTGAATATGTAACATGATTAATTTCTTCCGAAGTAATGTAGTTGACTATCAGTTATTTCCAATGCTGGGCATACTTGTCAAAGTGCGCGCCTAGGCGGCCGCCTAAGTGGCAAGGCGTCCCAGGGCTGCACTTAGGCGAGGATGCTTTATTTATAATGCTACAGTACCCAGTTTTGTGGGTCTGGTTGTATATTCACTTATTTTAATGTTTAATATGGCTACCAATGTTCAAAATTAATAGTGTGCCTATTTTATGTGCCAAATATCACTTTTAATTGGATCTAATACTATTTTTTTTACCTGGATCTAATACTCTTAATACACATCTTTTGGTTTTTCTTATTTTGCACCTTCAATTCAGATTGTATTCAGTAGCTATGCTATGAAGGATAGTATGCATTGCTTAATACTTGTAGCTATGTATGACAATAAATATATATTTACTTGTTGATAACTCTCTTACATTCTTTACAATAAATCTTTTCTTGTTCTTGACATTATTGTTAATGGTAATATATAGAAATGTAATTGGTTATTTTGTTATACAATAGAATATATATGTGTGTATATATATATATATGTATATATATGGGGAGATCAACCATAAATATGTATATAACTAGATATATAACTATAAAATGTTTGTATATGAGTGGGGAATGTTCATAAAAACCGTGACACGTATGGATAAATACAGAAAATATACACATAAATTAATTTTCTAAAGGTCGCTTAGACACCGCTTAGTCGCATTTAGTCGCACCTAGTCGCACGGCGTGCGGCTGGAACGCTGTGTCGCCTTGACAAGTATGATGCTAGGCATTCCTAGGTTTCCATTTTAACAATTTTATGCATAGTTTAGTTTTTCATATGTTTTGTAAAACGTTTCCAACAATACCTACACTACCGTAGAGATTTACAAAGTTAAATATAAAAGTTGACTTAACTCAACCTAAATAAATGTAAACTAGGCTTAAAATGTTCTTCTACTATTGCCTAAATGCATATTTAATTCGCCAAAAAAAGACTCAAGTAACTAAGTTCTGGCTTAAATTTTGCCCTAAGAATACCCTCTCCGCCCCAAGACAGGGGAGGGGGAATGCATGGTGTCTTCACAGCATCAATTATGACCTTTAAAAGCTTCAACTATTTTGTGTACTTTTCCAACCTGTGCATGAGTGATTAGTTTAAACCTTGCTGTATAAAATTTTTATATAATCATGTCCAGTTCATATGGATGATAAATGTCAACGAGTGATTCTGCAATTGGCCTAAATACACAATTAATTCGACAAAAACAGACACAAGTAATTTAATTCTGCCTTAAATTGTGCCCCAAGAATACCCCTCCCCCCGAGAAAGGAGCGGGGATGTATCGTATCTTCTCAACGTCAATTGTCACCTTTCAACCATTAGGTCCATTGCTGTATACTTTTCCAACTGGTGCTTCTGTGATTTGTTTAAACCTTGTGTTGTGGTACAGATGATGCAACAGATGTGTTTGTAACTATAGAGATATGTTGTGTTTTGTTGAGTGTCATGTGCATAACATGTGCCTCACTTATGTTTTTACTTCAGTAGTTTAGTCCCATATTGCTCATCTCTGCTTTAGTCTCTAATATCTTCTGTTATATAAGAGACTGTATTGTACACTGTTTCAATAAACAATTCTCAGTTTCTCTATATGGTATCAAGAACAGGTCCGGTTCCCCAAGTTTCACTTTCCCACATTGCCCCTATGCCCTAGGCCTTCAGCCTCCCCCACGTCCGCTGTCGCTGCCACCTGCTCCTGCCCGCCGCCAGCGCTAGCCCCTCCCTCCCTCCCCACCCGCCGCCGCCGCTGCCACCTTCCTTCCCACCGCCACCTCACCACCACCTCAACCCGCCGCCGCCTCTCCTCCCTCCACCCGCCACCGCCCCTCCTCCTCCCTCCACCCGCTGCCGCCCTTCCTCCTCCCTCCACCCATCGCCGCCCACTCCTCCTGCTGTCCTCTCTTGCTTCCTACCGCTAATTTCCGCACATGCAACCTTCCAGACAGCCATAGCCAGTACACGTTGAGAGTCTCCTATCTCTCTGGTTTCTTTCTGCCTGCGCCTCATGACGGAATATTGATCTCCCTCATGACGGCGTAGGTTCCTTTATCAGTCTCTCTGCCCGACACGGGTCTCTTCTGATCTGATGCGTTAGGTCTCTGTTGCTGCTGCTACTGCCCCATAGCGGGTTCTTTATCCACTGACTGTTACTACGCCGCCTCTTCACTGCTGCCCTGCCTCTACTCATCATGGCTTCGGTTGAGCCTCCTTGCTCTCTGTGTGTTACCACTGTCAAGCTCGATGGCTCTAATTACCACCTGTGGTCGGCGTCCTTCGTCCTCTATGTCAAGACCCAAGGCTGGTACTCACATCTTACTACTGATCCTACTGCTGCCTCTGCTGCTACTGTTGATGAAAAAAGCAAGCAAACTTACGCACAATGGTCCAAAGACAAACTCTGGTGTTATGTCCTGGCTTCTTAATAGCATCGAGCCGCGGATCAGTCAGTCCTTGTTATGCCTTCATGATGCTACAACAATGTGGGACCAACTCTCCCATGTCTACTCCCATCAACAAAATCCTAAACGTGTTTTTTGAAATTTTCAAAATTCTGGCCAAGAAGAAGTTCTCTTCTGACACTTCAATCGAGGACTTCTAGAACCAGTGCTCTGCTCTCTGGAATGAGTATGAAATCTACCATCCTTTGACAGCTGACATAAAAGAAGCCCAGAAGCAGCGCAATGAACTACAACTAGTCCTATTTCTGGATGTCCTTCCTGCTTCCTTCTCCGGCGTGGTCGATCAGATTCTGTCGAGTGACCCTCTGCCTACTCTTCGAGACGTCCTTAAACAAGTTCAAAGAGTACCGTCGGTGACCTCCAATCCTGTTATTGAGCATCCTGCTCTAGCTGTTCGCACTGCTGACTCTGGACGTGGCCATGGTCGAGGTCGTGGTCGAGGTGGACGTCTACCTCCCACTGGTGGATGCGGCTCCTCTACTGCCCCTGGACGAGGTCAAGCTACTGGTCCTCGCTTCTGCAATTGGTGTGGTCGTGATTATCACAATGAAGATAGGTGCTGGATCAAGCACGGTAAGCCCGCCAGGGCTAACTAGGCCTCTACAGAAACCACCACTGATACTGCATCCGACCAACCGTCTGCTCTGCCGTCCACTGAATGGCTTCGCTCAGAGTTCGAGAAGTTTTTCTAGGAGCGCATGACTCAGCTACCTTCGACATCTGTTGCAGGTTTCTCAGCCATGCTTGCCTCTCCCTCTGCTGGTAACAATAAATGGTGCATTGATTCTAGTGCGTCTGTCCATATGGCTGGCGATATCCAATTATTTTCTGCTCTGGCTAAAACCTCTAGCCCCCGTTTGGTTCGAGATGGAGATCACGAAATCTAGACTGGATTAGACCGGGTTAGTCCAGTCATTGAGATTATCCGGACTGGAGTCAATCCTGTTTCTGTTTGGCAAACCAATCCCATCATTAAATTGGACTGGTCTCGTAATTTGTGTTTTTCAGTCTGGCATATAAAACAAAATACACAAAATACAGAGCGAAATCCAGACTGGGTTTCCGAAATCCTGCTGCTAGCAGGACTGACTTAATCCGGATATCAGGACAACAGAACCCCGAAATGGGGACGTTTCAAGATGTTCAACCAAACATGCATCTCGTTAACCTGGACTGGATCGTGCTGATGTGGCGCAAATGTGGCACAAGAAGTCAAGCCAAAATCCAGATGATATCCCGAACCAAACAGGGGCCTAATATTCCATCTGTCACTGTTGCAAATGGCTCTAAGACTCATGTTCATGGCCTTGGCACTGTTCCTCTATCTCGCAAGCTCCATCTCCAATCTATTTTATACATACCACAATTTCCTGTTAATTTATTATCAGTTAGTAAAACTCTAAAACAACTTCGATGCTCGATTAAATTTGATCCCTCTGGTTGTGTTTTGAAGGATTTCTGCATGAAGACGAGGATTGGTTCGGGCCATGAAGGACCAGATGGACTATACTATTTGGATGGACCGCCCGCATCATCCGCTCTTCTGTCTACATCAGTCACAGGACTTCAGTGGAACTTGCGGCTGGGTCATCCGTCTGCTACAAAATTGAAGTATTTATTTCCTGCATTATCTGAGAACACTTTTTCTTGTGCATCTTGTGTTTTGGGGAAACAAATGCGGTCTGTATTTCCCGCTAAAAAGGAAATTGGTTCTAAGGCACTTTTTGATATTGTTCATGCGGACATCTGGGGTCCATGCTCGGTTCCGAGTCACTCTGGTGTTAATTTTTTTTTGAGTTTTATTGATGATTATTCCCATACTACTTGGCTGTTTTGCTCAAAGATCGTGGCACTGTTTTGGACAATATTTGTATCTTCTTTTCAGAAATACAGACCCAGTTCAATAAACCCATTAAAATTTTTCGTACTGATAATGCCCTAGAATTTATGTAAAAGTCTGTTACATCTTTTTGTTCTGAACGTGGCATTATCCATCAAACCAGTTGCCCTTATACTCCAAAACATAATGGTGTTGCTGAATGGAAAATCACCACTTATTAGAGGTTGCTCGCACTCTTCTTCATAATAAAGTCCCTCATTGTTTTTGGCCTGAGGCGGTTTCTACGACATGCTATCTTATAAACCGTATGCCATCCTCTATTTTACAGAATCGTATCCCTTACTCCATTCTGTTTCCTGATGCACCTCTGTTCTGTGTCCCTCGTATTTTTGGGTGTACCTGCTTTGTTAAAAATTTACGCCCAGGCATGACAAAACTTGATCCTCGCTCCACTAAATGCATCTTTTTGGGATATTCTAGAGCCCATAAAGGTTACCACTGCTTTGATCCGGTACTCAAACAATGGTTTGTCTGTGCGGATGTGATATTTTTTGAGCATATACCCTATTTTTCTGATGATAGAGCAACACTATCCAGTGATATGTTGGCACCCACACCTCTACCAGATATTGTTGAGGAATTTCCTTCTTCTTACCAGCCTGAAGGTCGCCCTTTGCAAGTGTACAAACGCCGGCCAAAGACAAGTGCTCCTTCCATGGCCCCTCCACAACCAATTTCTCTGTCCGCGGATGATCAAACAAACACTGAGGTAACTTCTGACTTGCACCTTCCTATCATTCTGCGCAAAGGTGTTCTCTCCTGTACTAAACATCCTATCATTCATTACTGCTCTTTTGCTAATCTGCGTAATGTTGGATCTAAGGCTCTAGGGGGGGTGAATAGAGCTTCAAAAATTCTCACAAGATAGATTAAACCTTCAAATTATATCAATCAAAACCAATAGCTTAAGTGCAATTTGAAGTCCTAACTAACAAGCATAACAAGGATGAGATGAATTGATAGCAAGCACTTGAGAAGGTTGTTTAGAGTAGTTCCACTCTCCAAACTAGGAGAGAGTCAGTCCACTACCTACAAAGGTCAACCTCTAGGACTTTGCAAGTGCTTTTCTCTATATATTCACTAATAAGATTTACAACACAAGACCACCAAAGGACTTACCCATCCAAACACAGAGTCTTCCACCTTACCAAGGACTTACCCACTTTGTCAAGAGTCTTCAACCTTCTTCTAAGGTCACTTTGTCAAGAGTCTTCAGCCTTCTGCCAAGGTCTTACCTACTCTTGCACAAGTCTTCAACCTTCAAGGGTTTACCTGCTCTTCTTGGATCTTCAGCCTTTGCCTTCTCCTTCACCCAGAGAAGATCTTCACTTCTTCTTCAACCTTGAAGAAGAACAACAACAACTCCACATTCACTCGGAGAAGTTTGCTTCACGTTTGCTTCATGGAGGAAAGGGGTAGGGAAGATGAAACAAGGAACGAGGTATCCGATTTCGATGCCGTTTCGACAGCATGGGAACCAAATTTTTTTGAAATTTTGACAAAAATTTTGATAGATGCGACCATGCCCGTTTTGACTCCAAAATGAGTGAATTAATTTATAAAACTTTACAGGCGTAATCTCTACACCTAATTGCATCATTTTATGCAATAAAATTTGATATGGATATAGGTGGGGGGGGTCATTGATGTGGGAGATAAGTGAACTTCACTGTTTCCTGAAAAAATACTGGGCAAAAAATTTCGCTAGTTTCGACATGATGGTACAGCCGCATGATTTCGTAGCAGATGGCGTTGAAATCGAAATTTCGAGCGAAATTTTGCTGATTTCGTGGAAACTTCATTCCTTGAGATGAAATAGATTGAGAGCTTTACAAGAACAATGAAGTAGCTCTCTTACAACTGGCTTATCTCACTCATAATCACGAAATGAAGTGTAAACTAGAGAGAGAAAGGGGCTCAAGGAGTTGCAACACACTCAACTATAGCAAGGACTTAGAATAGCATGAATGAGCTAACTTGGAATGAACTCCAAGGGATCCTATTTATAGCTGGGGATGTTCCCTTGAGTGTGGTATCACTTAGGGTCGAAATATAGCTGTTTTCCAAGATGCAACAGATCTATTTTTGCCCACAACAACTCACCAACGGTTATAATCACTTTTTCTGCGTTTTCAGTACAGTACATTCGGTCGAGTTTCAATAAAGGTAACTCGACCGATCCACTAAATGACAAAGCCAATTTTCAAACTATCGGTCGAGTTTGTTTTGAGAAACTCGACTGATGAGCTAAAATTAGTTTTGCTCAGTGAGTCGGTCGGTCGAGTTTTGTGAGTGTGCAACTCGACCGATGGGTCATCTTTAGAAAATCCATCATAGGATCGGTCAAGTTTCCAACTCGACCGATAAACAGCCTATGGCAAATTTTCTAAATTGACATTTGAGTGATTAAACCATGGAATAAAGTGTCCTTGATTTTTTCTCATCTTAGTTACCAGTCATATCATCAATACAAGTGATTACAAAAATCATCTAAGGTCATTTGGAGTGATTTCCGGAAACGCACTCTTGCATTGCATTTGACTTGAACATGAACAAGCTAGGGCTTGTATAATTTGATCCTTTTCATGTACCTAAAGCCTGAAATCAATCTTGAACAAATATATTAGATACATAGGAATGGAATGGCTAAGTCATTATCAAAATATGGACAATATATAACTCTCAAGTCAACACGTAACAGTTTTGCATGCTTCACTTCTGCTATTTCTGCTGTCACTATTCCAAAGATTGCTGCAGAATCTCTAGTTATTCCTGTATGGAAACAGACAATGGATCAGGAAATGCAGGTGCTATGTGATCGCAAGACATGAGAACTTGTGGATCGCCCTCCTTCATGTCCTACAGTTGGTTTCCGCTGGGTCTTCACCATTAAATATCAACCTGATGGTACAATTGAATGCCTGAAAGCTAGACTTGTAGCAAAAGGGTACACACAAACATATGGTGTTGACTACTTTGAGACCTTATCTCTTATTGCACGATTAAATTATATTCGAATTCTGATTTCTGTTGTTGTTAACAAAGATTGGTCCCTCTTTCAGTTAAATGTTAAAAATGCATTCCTTTATGAAGATCTACAGGAGGAAGTCTACATGGAGCAACCACCCGGTTTTGTTGCTCAGGGGGAGTCTGTCTTGAAAGTCTGCAAACCGAAAAAAGGCCATCTACGGTCTCAAATAGAGCCCACATGCTTGGTTCGACAAGCTCGGTCAGATCTTAGTCACTTTTGGCTTCCGTCGCTCTCACTCTGATCATTCAGTCTTTATCTGCAAAACAGTGGTTGGACTTGTTATTCTTATTGTTTATGTTGACAATATTATTTTATCTGGCAGTGATACCGTGGGTATACAGGCAGATTAAACCTACTTAGAAAAACATTTTGTCACTAAAGATCTCAGAAAGATGAGATATTTCTTAGGCATTGAGGTTTCCAGATCATCTGTAGGGCTGTGTCTCTCTCAAAGGAAATATGTACTTGATCTCTTATAGGAAACTGGTATGTTGGGCTGCAAACCAGCCAACACTCCCCTTGACTCAAATATGGATTGGGACGATGAAAATTCTCCTCCTTATGCTGATCATCACCAGTTCAGAAGGCTGGTAGGCAAGCTTATTTATCTAACGGTCACAGGAGCTGACCTCACTGCTGTCATAGGATTCATCAACAAGAATCTTGATAAACCCCAACAGTGTCATTGGGATGCTATATGTCACATTCTGCGGTATCTTAAAAGCTCTCTTGGAAAAGGCTTGTTGTATGAGAAGCATGGACACTGCAATCTATCTGGTTTCTCAGACTCTGACTATGCAGGAAGTCGTTCTGATCGTAAGTCAACATCAGGATATTGTACATTTGTGGGCGGAAATCTTGTTACTTGGCGAAGCAAAAAGCAGAATGTTGTAGCCAGATCCAGTGCAGAGGCAGAATACTGAGCTATGGCTCATACTGTATGTGAACTTCTGTGGGTCCAGAGTCTCCTCCAGGAGTTCGACATATCCTATTCCAGCCTTATACCGATGTTCTGTGACAACAAGGCCTCCATTTTTATTGCGAGCAACCCCACTTTTCATGAGAGGACTAAACATATTGAGGTCGACTGTCACTTTGTTCAAGAAACAGTCCTTTCTGGTTGGATTTGCACTCCATATCTCAACACTGAAAAGCAATTTGCAGACATCTTCACCAAGATACTTCCTAGAGCTCGTTTTCAGACTCTAGTAGACAAGATGGGCATGTTCGACATCTACGCTCCAGCTTGAGTGGGAGTGTCGAGATATGTTGTGTTTTGTTGAGTGTTATGTGCATAGCATGTGCCTCACTTATGTTTTTACTTCAGTAGTTTAGTCCCATATTGCTCATCTCTGCTTTAGTCTCTAATCTCTTCTGTTATTTAAGAGATTGTATTGTACACTGGTTAATTCATTCAATAAGCAATTCCCAGTTTCTCTATAGTAACTATATGTTGACAAGTTACGTTATTATGAAATTGGGTATTACCATTGTTAACCTAATATAAGGGCGATTCCTTATTGTTTAGAAAACCAGACCCCTAAGATTTCTATGTAAACTTATGTTCACGGTATCCGAATATCTATAGCAAAGAACACTGCAACTGTAATGAGACGAGAGGAAAATGTATATTTATATTCTAGTAAATTTATCACTGGGATATTGGTAATTTGGTGAATCTCTAAATGTCAACTAACTTGGGATATGAATCCTGGGATAATAATAACATATGTTAAATATGCTTGCATTCTATCTTTATTCCAAAAGAACATCTAGTCTCTGTTACTGACTTCCTGTACGCTTCATGGTATCATTGCCATTGAGCAATGATAAAATGTATGCAGAATGTTTTCTGATTTTATTTGTGAAAGTAGCATCTGCTTGAATTTCTTATGAGATATATTTCATGGTCTGCATGGCACTATCCTATGTGTTTGAAATTCTTTTGTATCTTTTAATTGATATCTGTCGTATTATGTATAATTTCTTGTTATGTTCTCATAATCTAAATTTTATTGTCATCTTTACAATCTAGAATGTGAAATACATGTATGCAATATTACATTTATTGAGAGTTCTCTAGTGCTGAGAATCATTTTCTATCTACTTAGGAAATAATTAGTGGAGCGAGTCATAACAGTTCTATCGATTGGTGGGCTCTTGGTATGTTAAACTTGAAACACATACCTTGCTATGCTATTATGGTCAATATCATTGTTATCTGCAGATTGGTATTCATAACATGTTTTGAATGTAGGAATTTTGCTTTATGAGATGCTGTATGGTCGTACACCTTTCAGAGGAAAAAATAGGAAAAGGACATTCACAAATATTTTGTACAAAGATCTCACTTTTCCAAGCAGCATTCCTGTAAGAAACATAGCTTTTATTCATCCTAGAATAATAGTGACAAGTGCAACCGAAAACAATGTTGCATGGCAGTCATATCATTATTGAAAATAAAGTAATTGTCACCAATAAAGGATAGCTAATGCTAATATTTAACTTCAATATATAGCATGCATAAGTATATATATTTGATACTCTACAATTTTTTCTTTTCTTGAAGAGTTGGGTTTATTGCAGATATATCATATATATGCTAAGTACCTATTTTATAACAAATAAAGGGATACTTCGATTAAGTTCTGTTTGGCTACTTGTGTGAGACATTCTTGTTTTAATACCAGAAAGTAATTGGTTGTTAGATGCCCTTTTCACTTATAGTTACATTTTTAATAGTAATTATCCAAGTTTACAGGGATGTACATCTTTATTTTTTTAAATTTTCGCTAGATTGGTTTCTTTCACTAGACCAGTTGCCTCCATCTTTATATACCTCAAATTTTGATCATGTACCCAATTACTATATAAATTTTATGGCATTTGTTGAATCCACGTGTCACACTGTGTTTAGTCAACGTTGTTAGCAATACCATTTATGTGGAACATACATGATAACCTGTGCCACTAAAGATCAAAGCAGAATGATTTCATTGACTTCTCATTATCTTCTACTAATGCTTCTTACATTGGAACTTTGGTCATAGGTAAGCCTTGCTGCACGACAGTTAATTCATGGGTTGCTACAAAGAGACCCATGTAATCGTTTGGGATCTATTGCTGGAGCCAGTGACATTAAGAAACACACTTTCTTTCATGGCATAAACTGGGCCCTTATCCGTTGCATGGTGAGGCATTACCCCCTATAAGAATGAGCTATATCAAAGAAATAATCAGTCTAATAGTCTGTGTTAGCAATATGAATTGAACAATCATACCTTTCAAACGACATGGAATCTCACTGAACTGACCTGTTAAATATTTTCTGCCAATCGAAGTTACCTTGAATGAACTCTTTATACTTAGCTTCTGCGAGTGATAGCATTCTAACCAAATGATATTGCATTTTCTTACTCTAGAGTCGAGTGTTGGAAAGTATAAAGTAGAAGTTATCATCTGTCAAGTTCATGTTTTAGGCAGGATGTTTTTTTTTCATTTATAAGAATAATATTTTCTTTGCTTTCGACACGCCCACTATATGTTAGAGAGTCTTAAGTATTTAGTAAATCAAGTTATTGAGTCTATTCGTAATGTGGGCCCAATTGTGTGTTGACCCATTAGGGTTATGCCCTCTACCTTGTATCTCCGTCTCATATTTAATGGAGAGAGCATGCTCTTCTATCAATAAGATAAACACAAGATTTTTTTCCCATTTATCGTCTCTCCACATGGTGTCAGAGCAGCCAGTGCTGCACTACCCTGTGTATGAGAGAGAGAGAGAGAGAGAGCAAAAAGGAGGAACGCCTCCTTGCTGGTGGTTGCCTCCCTTGGCGGTGCTTAGCTGCCCGTAGAAATCTTGTACGGCTATCGCCTGCTACGTCCCCTGCCTTCGTTGGTTACTGTAAAGAGTCACTGCACCATCTCTGCCCTCTCACACCTGCCTCTTTGTGCTGTAATACCCCTTCCGTCCTCTCCAAGCCAGCCACCACCCCTCTCTAGCTCAGTGCCACCTTCCTCTCTAAGACAACCACCGCTTTCCTCCCCAATCCAACCGCTAACCTTCCTATTTAAGCCGGCCTCTGCCTTCATCTTCAGGCCAGCCACCCGGCTTCCTCTCCAAGCCACCCCTTGCCTTCCTCTCCTTCCCAACATCCCTCTTCACCTCTCCCAAAAATGCCTTCTCAAATATCCATAATAATGGCCTACTACTACTCCAAGTTGCTATGTATAATACCTAGTATCCAACTTCTATTACCTCTACCCTTATTTATGACTCTCCACCCCAACTACTCTCTTGATTCTTTTTATGGTTTGCATGAGGGGAGAATAGAGGAAGATTAGTAGAGGAAGATTTTTACTTCTGCTACTATCTTTATGGATATTCCTGCCCTTATATATTGCTAATTGTGGTCTACTGTTGATATATATATGTAGCCTGGATTTTCGCTACCCGACAGCCAAAAAAGTAACTCTCCTGGCCAAAAAAGTAACTCTGCTGTCAAAAAAGTAACTATGGTGGCCAAAAAAGTAACTATGCTGGCCAAAAAAGTAACTCTGTACAAAATATACAGCAGATATATATAAGGACGGGTTTTTTGATTTTGGAGGGGCAAATGATATTATTTTTGGCTAAATTTTTTTGGAGAGCTAGACAAAATAGTCCTCTACAATTGCGAAATTTTTTTTTTGAAAAAAAGTGGTCGGAAGGGTGGGCGGGTAGCTACCCGCGCGGGCAATAAAGATGGGCCCTATATATATATATATATATATATATATATATATATATATATATATATATATATATATATATATATATATATATATATATATATATATAAAGAGTCAGGCTATATATATATATATATATATAAAGAGTCAGGCTAGAATACACTCGAGTGTATCCGGAGAAGAATACACTCAAGTAGTTTTCCATGATGCAATATTTTTTTTCAAAATCTAATCCGTTGATCTTCTTAAAGATATTGTGAATAGCTCATATATAAAATTTGAGCCCATTTGGACATTTATAGGTCATGTTATAAAGACCGCAAAAATTATACATTTCAAATTAGTTTCGTGCGTCGATTTTGTTGCCCTTGGATGAGTGACTTACACTCATCCAAATGGGCTCAAAATTTGTATGTAGCCTGGTTATAGTATGACGGTGAAGATTAGTGGTTTACATTTTGCAAAAAATAGTCTTGATATGCAAACATACTTGAGTGTATTCATGCGATCTGTACACTCGAGTGTATTTTAGCCTGACTCTCTCTCTCTCTTTCTCTCTCTCTCTCTCTCTCTCTATATATATATATATATATATATTATAGATCATTATCCTACTCCCATTATTTGTTCATCATACGGAGAATTTATAAAGTCCTGTTCATCATCATATGTGGCTATGCTATGCTATTTTTGCATATTTTGCTTATGGTCTTCTATCTGTTGACGTTGCTCTTACTGTTTGTGCTATCGTAGCACATTCTTTATGCAGCTTTGTGCTATTGCACTGTAAGAAGAAATGAAGGAGGAAGAAGATGGGAACACCGATCACATGTCGGCTGCAAGATGCAGCAAACGTGAGTAGGGCTTGAGCCTACACACTTGTATATATATATTAGGGTAAGTACATGAGGTACAAAGAGAGAAAAAGAATAAAAACTAAATTTCATAAGCAAAATAGATCTGCCGCTGGCTTGCCGTTCCGCCGCTGTGCCGGTGTCGATACCATCGACTTGAGTGTCGATGGTATCGACGGAATATTATCTTGCGCCTGAACCAATCTCGATACTATCGACATGTGTGTCGATAGTATCGACCGAGATGCAGCTTGCTTCAACTTGAACCTGAACTGATCTCGATACTATCGACATGTGTGTCGATAGTATCGACCGGGATGCAGGTTGCTTCACACTCCCCCTCAAACTGGAGAGTACACATCGTGTATGCCCAGCTTGCCGCAGAGTCTCTGAAAGATTGCTGAACCCAAAGGCTTCGTCAGAATATCTGCTAGTTGATCTTCAGACCTGACATATGGAGTCACAATAGTGTCGTCTTTTATTTGATCACGAATAAAATGGCAATCAACCTCTATGTGTTTTGTACGCTCATGAAAGATAGGATTTCTGGCAATGTGCATAGCAGATTGATTGTCACACTTGAGCTCCATAGAAGGTAGAAGAGAAACTTGCAATTCAGATAAAAGATTTGACCCATTTTAATTCACAGCATGCATGGGCCATAGCACGGTATTCAGCCTCAGTGCTAGATCTAGCAACCACATGTTGCTTCTTACTTTTCCATGTGACAAGATGATCACCTAGAAAGGTACAATAGCCAGATGTAGATCTCCTATCAGTATGATCACCAGCCCAGTCAGCATCTGAATATCCTGTGAGAGACAGAGTAGATGGAGGTGCCTTTGGTCTAGAATATGTGATACCTGTACCAGGAGCATTTTTCAGATACCTCAGAATTCTGCAGACTGCTGTCCAGTGTGATTGTCGCGGAGAATGCATATATTGACTGACCACGCCCACAGCAAATGAAATATCAGGTCGGGTGACTGTTAGATATATTAACTTACCCACTATTCTCCTGTAATATTCTGGATCTTTATACTCAGCATCATCAACCACTTCTTTGATGTGATAATCCATTGGTGTAGATACCGGTTTAGATTCAGCCATGCCTGTCTCCTGTAACAAATCAAGCACATATTTTCTCTGAGATAAATTGACACCTGCATGAGATCTAAGCACTTCAATGCCTAGAAAGTATCTTAGTTTGCCCAGATCCTTTGTATGGAAGTGTTTTTGCAAACCCTCTTTGACACGAGATATTCCCATGGTGTCACTGCCAGTAACTACTATGTCATCCACATAGACAAGAAGAATAATGGATCCACGGGAAGAGTTGGAGTAAAATAAGGAATGATCAGTCTTGGAGCGAGAAAAACCCATCTGAAGAATAACTTCACTGAATTTGTCAAACCAAGCTCTAGGTGATTGTTTCAGCCCATAAATAGCCTTTTTTAATTTGCATACTTTCTGACACTCCCCCTGAGCAACAAACCCAGGAGGTTGCTCCATATATACTTCTTCCTGTAGATCACCATGGAGAAAAGCATTCTTTACATCCAACTGAAATAGTGGCCAATCAAAGGTAGTAGCAAGAGAAATAATGATCCACACAGAATTCAGGCGAGCAACAGGAGAAAATGTTTCAAAGAAGTCAACACCATAGGTTTGGGTGTAGCCCTTAGCAACCAATCGGACTTTCAACCTTTCAACTGATCCATCCGGATTGTGTTTAATAGTGAAAACCCATCTACAGCCTACTACTTTCTTTCCTGCAGGAAGATCAACCAGATCCCAAGTACCATTATTTAAGAGAGCTGACATTTCAAGTTGCATAGCCTGTGTCCAGCCACTGTTCTTCATAGCATCATAATGGTTTCTTGGTATAGTCACATAATCAATCCCAATAGCAAATGCACGAGCCTGCTTAGACAGATGAGACAGGCAACATACATTTGTAATAGGGTGTTTAATAGTACAGGACCTAGTACCTTTCCGAACAGCAATAGGAAGGTTGAGATCTGATGTCTCTGTAGGATTCTCTTGAGTAGAAGGCGATGATGAGGGCTCAGGGACTGGTGTCGCTACTTCTTCTGGATCCTGCCTGCCTCCCTATGGTATACATGTGTATAATGCTCAATGACGGGTCTATCTCCTGCTTGTTCATCCGGAATAGAAGTAAAATCTGGAATGATAGGTGGCACTCCCTCACTCGGCACCGATGGTGCCAGTCTCTCATTTTGTATTTTTGGTGGCTCTCCCTCTCTCAACTGCTCCCCCTTGCTCATAGCATTGGAGAAATATAGAGTGGTCTCATGGAAAGTGACGTCCCTAGACACAAACATGCGGCGAAGACTAGGACAGTAACACTTGTATCCTTTGCTCGTAGTAGAGTAACCCAGGAACAGTGTTTTAATGGACCTAGGAGACAGCTTGTCGGTCTTAGGGTCAAAGTTATGGACAAAGGAAGTGCAACCAAAAACTCTAAGAGGAATAGGATAGGGAGAGTCCTTGGGACGCAATACAGAAAAAGGAGTCTGTCCTTGAAGAACAGAAGAAGGTTGCCTATTAATCAAGAAACAAGCAGTTAAAAGAGCTTCAGACCAAAACTTCTTGGGCACATTAGATTGAAACATAATAGATCGAGCAATATCAAGAAGATGGCGATTCTTCCTCTCTGCCACCCCATTTTGCTGAGGGGTGTGAGGACAAGATGTGCGGTGAATCATACCAACCGAGCTACAAAAATCAGACATAGCATTTTGAACATACTCCAAAGCATTATCAGACTGAAGAATTTTTATATTGCAATCAAACTGGACTTTAATTTCAGTATGAAAATGTTTCACAATAGACAACACGGACTCTCTACTTTTAAGAAGGTAGATCCATGTCATGCGTGAGAAATCATCGACAAAGGAGATAAAATAACGAAAACCATTATAACTCTGGTCTCTTACAGGACCCCACACATCACTATGCACTAACTCAAAGGGACAAGAAGCCCGCTTATTGACTCGACTGGGATAGGATAACCTATGGTGCTTTCCCAGTTGACATGACTGACACTCTAAGGAAGATAATTGGGACAAATCTGGTTCCAACTTTCGCAGGTTCTCCAAAGGATGTCCATATCTGCAATGCCATAGTAAGGGGGAACCACTCAACAGGATAGATGGAGCAGGAGCAGGCATTTGGCGAGGTAGACTGTCACCGTTGAAAAGGTAGAGATCACCTTTCCTAGGCCCCCCACCAATCGTCTTCATACTCTTGAGATCCTGTAATATAAAACAAGAAGGTCCAAATATTACCCAACATTTTAGAGTGTCAATCAGTTTTGCAACAGAAAGAAGATTAAAAGGAAATTCAGGCACAAAGTGAACTGATTTAAGATCAATCTTGGGTGTTAGGGAGACAGATCCACTAGCTAAAACTCTTTTCACTGAACCATCTGCCAGTGTAACAGATTGGTGAGGAATAGATGAGTCAATAGTGTGGAGCAATCTCCTCATACCAGTCATATGCTGACAGGCGCCAGAATCAACCACCCAAGATGAGGATGAGCGTGATGCTATGAGAGATGTAGCCTGATTACCAGCTGTAGATGCTAGATTTGCCGATGAAGAAGATGATGATGACCCCATACTCATGTGCTGTGTTGCCTGAATGAACCGATCATATTCTTCTTGAGTGAGAGTGATGCCGGTGCCAGAGGTAGTATGTCAATAGTTGTAGAGGATGAGGATCCTGTAGTGGTGGCACAATGTGCTGCCCCCACAGGTGGTGCAACAGGTCTTCCATGTTTCTTCCAACACTTCTCCACTGTATGTCCCGGTTTGTCACAAAAGGTACATTTCGGACGTGTCCCACGCCCTCTACCCATACCGGGGCGTCCTCCTCGTACCGCAGCAGCAACAGACGCATGAGATTCTCCAGAAGGTATATCAGGAACAAAGGAAGCAGACTCAAACAGAGATTGTTGGATCCTTGAATAAGCCTCTACAAGACTGGGTAGTTTATCAGTAGCCAAGATAACGCTCTGAGCGGAGCTACAAGTTGAGTTAAGCCCAGATAAGAATTTGGCTGTAACCAGATCATCTCTATCCTTTATCTGTTCTGCAACAGTCACAGGATGATAATAACTTAGCTCTTGAGCAAGAGCCTGAATCGCCCCAAAATATTCCTCAAGAGATCGGTCACCCTGTTTTTCAGCAAACAGACGATCATAGATCATAAACTGACGAAGAGCATTCTTCTCTTGAGAGTAATGTTGCTTCACTGCGTCCCATATTTCCTTGGCCGTAGAGTAGAACATGAACCGTGCGGCGATTGCGGATTCCATACTATTCCACAGCCAAGTCTTCACAAGACTGTCATGTCGCTTCCATTCAGCATATCCTTTGTCAGTAGATGCCTTGGGACCCGAGTCAACATGCCTTGCTTTGTCACGAGCCTCCAAGACGGTGTGGATGGCGTTCATCCATAGAAGATAATTTTTCCCGTTGAGTTTGATGGAGGCGATAGGTGACACCTCGTTGTAGATCATAGGTGTCTTGATATCCTCCATTGTAGAACGGAATATATATGACGGATTGATACACGTCAAAGAAGATGTGGTGACGGAGAGATACACATCACACACAGAAGAAAAACAAGGAGAAATGCGTTACTGACGCATTCACAGCCTCCAAATGATATTCCTAATCACACATGGAGGAGGTGTGACTAGGATGATGATTGAGACGAAACTAGTCCTCCGGTGGTGTTTTTAGATGATCGTTGGATCACCTGGAGATCCTCAACCGCTTTGTGATAGTGGCTACGGTAGAATTAGATATCTACCGCAGACCCAGATTAGCCAACGGTGGTTCTTCGCAGCAGGTGAATTATGCCAAGCCGACGGGTGGGAAGCAGCCGGCCGTCAAGGAGAGAGAGACCTGGAGAGATCCTTCGGAGAGTGAAAGGAGCAGCCCTAGATCGATCTCCGCTCTGATACCATGTAAGAAGAAATGAAGGAGGAAGAAGATGGGAACACCGATCACATGTCGGCTGCAAGATGCAGCAAACGTGAGTAGGGCTTGAGCCTACACACTTGTATATATATATATTAGGGTAAGTACATGAGGTACAAAGAGAGAAAAAGAATAAAAACTAAATTTCATAAGCAAAATAGATCTGCCGCTGGCTTGCCGTTCCGCCGCTTTGCCGGTGTCGATACCATCGACTTGAGTGTCGATGGTATCGACGGAATATTATCTTGCGCCTGAACCAATCTCGATACTATCGACATGTGTGTCGATAGTATCGACCGGGATGCAGCTTGCTTCAACTTGAACCTGAACTGATCTCGATACTATCGACATGTGTGTCGATAGTATCGACCGGGATGCAGGTTGCTTCACATGCACTATCTGACGTCAGTGATTTATTTGCATGTTGACCTATCCGCACGTTGACTATTGCTGTTGTGATCCAACACTCTTTGGACTATGACCCAACACCCTCTAAACTGCAACGTCTGCTATTATGATAGAAATTGTACAAACAAAGACAATTATGAAAATTCTTGTACTTGACTTGCTTTTGTGGGTGATACATATATGATGGAGCTTCATGTTTTTTTGCTTCTAGTTTGCATCTAGGAGTCTTGTATTTGTTACTTTTTCACGCCAAGTTATTCATTCGAGCTACGTCACCCTTGTTTCTACAGTTAGTCGTGCTACTATTTTGCACATTGATTATTAGTACTTCCTCTGTGCCAACACTCTTTGGTTGGCTTGTGTTCCAACGCTCTTTGGTCTACTTCATGATGATAGCTACTGAAATGAAGACTGTGACACCTATCCGTTGTTTACTTTGCTCCAGATGTCAGTCCTTTTTTTTTTAAAAGCTCCTGCTACCTGCCTACATCCTACTTTGAATTATCTACCTGACGGGTTTTGAGTGTTTTGAGTGTTTGATTGTAATATTGAGGATGAGAAATATTCTTGTATGGGTTTCTTTTCTTATATGTTTCTTTGTTTTTTGTTTGTCTGTCTGTTTACAAGTTGACTTGGGATTCTTCCAAGCTCCAGCTTGAGAAAGAGTGTTAGAGAATCTAAGTATTTAGTTAATTAGGTTAGTCTAAATATGGGCCCAATTGTTCTTTGCCCATTACGGTTATGTTTGCTTTCCTGTATCTCCTATTTATAGGAGAGGGTCTGCTCTTCTATCAATAAGAAACATAAGGGATTTTCCTCATTATATCATTTCTCTACATATACAATAAAAAATGCATAAGAAATGCTAATTAAAGTGCAATGGCATAGAATGGCCAATTCTAGCTTTTAAATGCTAGTGGTTTCATTCATTAAATCTTCAGTAACGGTGTAAAAGAAATTGACACGCCAATATCGTGTATGTAAAAGCAAGTGTATGATTGTCAAGTAACAAAGAAATAAGCTCGAGTCATCGAACCACAAGGAATTGGGCCTCTAGAAACTATTACTAACTAGAACTAATCAGCTAGGCCAAAAAATGACTGAATTTGAGTTTGATTAATTAACACAATGATTAAACTAAGCAATTAATATACCTTCGGCTGCTACGTGGGCGTCATGGAAAGCTCCTCCCCTTCTCCCCTTTCTCTCTGGCTGTAAAAAATGGTCTAGAATAAGATGGATGGCCCTCCCCATGAAATTCGGTCTTAAGTGATCCAACTTTTAAATTAGATACCCACTGTTAGATCAAATCTCCCAATTAAAAAATGTGCCCACATAGTGTCGATGCTATCACTCAGGTGTCGATGCATCAAACAAATTGGCTGTAGAAACCTAACTTTTCAGCAATAAGGTCGATGCTATTGACCCTTGGTTAGATGCATCTACCCTGGTGAACAATGGGGTCTGATTTCGAAGGTCTCTAGGTCGATAGTATCGGCTCTCAAGTCAATGCATCCACTATTTAGCAGTAAACCATGCATTTTTTAGACATGTGTCTATTAGTATCCCAAGTATATATACTCATTTTTTTTGCAAAAAATGTTGTAAACATGATTAAATTGATGCACAAGCAAAGAAATCTCTTGTTGAGAGAGTGTCTTAAACTCTCTAGAAAAGCTTCCTTGATGAACCAGACGTCCACACCAAGCCTCAACATTTTTGGAATGCGTTTTGGGCACTTAATAGGTGTATTTATAGTCATTACTTCAGACCATATATGGTCTGCCTGGACAATATTTGCATTTACGGTCCAACTGGACCGTATACAATCAAACATTGAACTGTAAATGTTGCTGAAATGAAAATACAATCTGTGTGACGGATCGTATACAGTCCAGTTAGACCGTAAACACATAAGGTGAACAACCTAATGACTTTGGAACTTTGGATATGTAAATAGACCCCCTACTCATCCCAAACATGAAGAGAAACGAAGAGACATCAAGAGATGTTTTTTGAAGACCTAAAGCCACAGACGGACCTAGGGCTTTCCTTAGGTTTTCACGTCTCTAAGAGCTCCTGTCCAAGCAACTGTCTTCTTCCAAGGTTGACTTTCGGGTGTAAAAGGGGATCAGGTTCTTCTCTCTTCTGTATTCATCATCTCTGTAATCTCTCTATCAATAATATCATCTCTGTCAGTGGATGTAGGATCCCACATTGGGAATTTGCCAAACCAATATAAATCTCATCTTTGTGGTTGCTTTCTTGTTTGTTGTTGATCTTCTTTGTACGTATTCAGTTTGGATTTCTCGATCTTACGCTTTCTACATCTCCACAAAAAGCTCGTTGAGACTTATTTGAGTCTCTCATCACCACCATTATCCCAACAAGTGGTATTAGAGCAAGTTCTACCACCAAATTTCTACCATGACGTCGAAGTACAACATCGAGAAGTTCGATCGTTTGAAGAGCTTTTCTCTTTAACAAGTCAAGTGTGAATCTTGCCTCATGTAAGGATTCGACAAAGCACTTCTCAAAAAGGAGAAGAAACCGGAATCCATGACAGATGACCAGTGGGAGGAGATTGATCAAAAGGCTCGTATAGGCATATTTCTCCGTTTGGAGGATGAAGTTCTATGCGAGGTCGTCCATATGAAGACTGCCAAAGACGTTTGGGATGAACTTGAAGAACTCTACACGAAGAAGTTTATCACCAACGAGCTTGCACTAAAGAAGCGCCTTTTCATGCTTCACATGGAAGAAGGTGGTTCCTTGACGACTCTTCTCGACGAGTTCAATGAAATCATCCATGACCTTGGGTAGATCGGTGTGAAGATAGAGGACAAGGATCAAGCAATTTTGTTGCTTTAAACCCTTCCACCGTTCTATAAGAATCTCAAGGGTATGATAATATTCTATGAGTCAAAGACTGTCTCACTCCATGAAGTTAAAACGACCTTGACGTCTCAAGAGAAATTAGAGAAGGATCTTACTTCATCAAGAGTAGTGGGTGAAGCATTGGCTACTAGAGGAAGGGAGTGTCCACATGACAAGGACCCTGAGAGTTCAAAGCAAAAGAAGAACAAGTCAACGTCACGTTAATCAAAGAGGTGCAACTATTGTAAGAAGACATGTCATACCTGGGATGAATGCTACAAGTTGCAAAAATAGAAAAAAGCATGAAAAATCAAATGATGTTGTAGCTCATTCAAAGGTGGCTCATGGAGGTTTTGAAGATGACAACTATGTTCTTGCTTTATCTCCGTTCTATGACTATAAGAAGGATTGAGTTCTTGATTCAGCATGCACGTACCACATGACCGAACATAAGGATTATTTCCATACTGTTAACGAGAGAGAAGGAAGACGAACAACGTTGGCGGCTGCAAGGCGCATCTCTTGTGTGTGAGGGCAATAGCTGTCTCACTCCTTTTTATATATTAGGGTAAGATACAAGGTGGTACAAAGGAGAAAAATCTAGAAAAACAATAAAACAAATGATATAATAAAAATAGACACAAGAGGCAGATTGTCGGTTTCCGCCTCTGACCTTTTGTCGATACCATCGACATGGATGTCGATGGTATCGACGGACTGTTGTCCAGTAGCTGTGATAATCTCGATGGTATCGACTGACTTTTGTCCGGTAGCTGTGATAATCTCGATACCATCGACCTCCTGTCGATGGTATCGACCGGGAAGCAGGTGTTTCACACTCCCCCTCAAGCTGGAGAGTACACATCGTGTATGCCCAACTTGCCACATAATTTATGAAAAGCTGCCGGACCCAAAGACTTTGTCAAGATATCCGCCAGTTGATCTTCAGAGTTGACATATGGCGTCACAATAGTACCATCTTTGATTTGATCACGAATAAAATGGCAATCGACTTCTATATGCTTTGTACGCTCATGAAAGATAGGATTCCTGGAAATGTGTATAGCAGACTGGTTGTCACACTTTAGCTCCATAGAAGGCATAATAGTGATTTTTAACTCAGAGAGAACGGATTTGACCCATTGTAGTTCACAACATGCATGGGCCATAGCACGGTATTCAGCCTCAGTGCTGGATCTGGCTACCACATTCTGCTTTTTGCTTTTCCAAGTAATCAAATGGTCACCTAGAAAAGTACAATAGCCTGATGTAGATCTTCTATCAATATGATCACCAGCCCAATCTGCATCGGAGTACCCAGTGAGAGTCAAAGTAGATGGAGGCACCTTGGGTTTTGAATATGTGATCCCTTTACCCGGAGCACTCTTAAGATATCTCAGAATCCGGCAAACTGCTGTCCAATGTGACTGTCGTGGTGAGTGCATATGTTGACTCACAACTCCCATAGCAAAAGAAATGTCAGGTCGTGTAACAGTCAGATATATTAGCTTGCCAACTATTCTCCTGTAATATCCTAGATCTGAGTACTCAACATCATCAACCGTCTCCTTAGTGTGATAATCCATAGGAGTAGATACCGGTTTAGATCCAGTCATGCCTGTCTCCAGTAGTAAGTCCAGCACATATTTTCTCTGAGATAGATTGACACCTCCATGAGATCGAAGCACCTCAATGCCCAGAAAATATCTCAGTTTACCCAGATCCTTCGTTTGGAAGTGTCTCTGCAACCCTTCCTTCACACGAGATATGCCTGCAGCATCACTTCTAGTAATTACTATGTCATCAACATATACTGCCATAATGATAGAGCCACATGAAGAGCTAGAGTAGAATAAAGAGTGATCAGTCACAGAGCGAGAAAAGCCCATCTGTAGTACAACCTCACTGAACTTGTCAAACCACGCTCGAGGAGACTGTTTCAAACCATATATGGCTTTCTTCAATTTACAGACCTTCTGACACTCCCCCTGAGCAACAAACCCAGGAGGTTGCTCCATATATACCTCTTCCTGGAGGTCACCATGTAGAAAGGCATTCTTAACATCAAGCTGAAATAGGGGCCAATCAAAAGTAGTAGCCAAAGAAATAATAATTCGCACAGAATTTAGACGAGCTACTGGAGAAAAAGTCTCAAAGAAATCAACTCCATAGGTCTGTGTGTAGCCTTTTGCCACCAATCTGGCCTTCAACCTCTCAACAGAGCCATCCGGATTATGTTTGATGGTGAAAACCCATCTGCAACCCACAACTTTCTTCCCTGTAGGTAATTCAACAAGATCCCATGTGTCATTATGCAAAAGAGCTGACATTTCAATCTGCATTTCCTGTTTCCAGCCACTGTCCTTCATAGCATCATAGTGATTCCTTGGTATATCAACAGAATCAATCCCAATAGCAAATGTGCGGGCCTGCTTAGATAAGTGGGACAGATAACACACATTTGTAATAGGATGTCTAATAGTACAAGAACGAGTACATTTCCTAACAGCAATAGAAAGGTCAAGATCTGATGCTTCTGCAGGAATCCCATGAGTAGAAGACGAAGATGAAGGCTCAGAGACTGGTGTCGCTACCATTTCTGGTTCTGGTCTGCCTCGCCTACTATAAACATGTGGGTAATGCTCAATAACAGGCTTGTCCGTTGCTTGCTCATCCGGAATAAAAGTATAATCAGGAATGATGGGTGGCTCTCCCTCACTCTGCAAAACTAGTGGCACTCCCTCTCTCAATTGCTCCCCCTTATAGCATCATGGAGTGGTCTCATGGAAGATAACATCCCTAGACACAAACATCCGACGAAGACTAGGACAGTAACACTTGTATCCTTTGCTAGTACTAGAGTAACCAAGGAACAAGGTTTTAACAGACCTAGGAGAAAGCTTGTCTGCTTTAGGGTCAACATGATGGACAAAGGAAGTGCAACCAAACACTCTAAGGGGAAGAGAAAAAGGTTGGTCCGTGGGTCGCAACACAGAGAAGGGAGTCTGTCCTTTAAGAACGGAGGATGGTTGTCTATTAATTAAGAAACAAGCAGTTAAAAGAGCTTCAGACCAGAATTTCTTAGGTACATTGGATTGGAACATAATAGATCGAGCAATATCAAGAAGATGGCGATTTTTTCGCTCAACCACCCCATTCTGCTGAGGGGTGTAAGGACACGATGTGCGATGGATCATACCTACAGAGCTGCAAAAATCAAACATAGCCTTTTGGACATACTCTAAAGCATTATCAGATTGAAGAATTTTTATATTGCAGTCAAACTGGACTTTTATTTCAGTGTGGAAATGTTTCACAATAGATAGTACAGACTCTCGACTTTTGAGAAGATAGATCCATGTCATTCGAGAAAAATCATCCACAAAAGAAATAAAGTAACGAAAACCATTATAACTCTGGTCTTTGACAGGACCCCACACATCACTATGGACTAACTCAAAAGGAAAAGAAGCTCGTTTATTGATACGACTGGGATAAGATAACTTATGATGCTTTCCCAGCTGACACGACTGACACTCTAAAGATGACACTTGAGACAACTCTGGTTCCAACTTGCGCAGGCTCTCTAAGGAAGGATGTCCATATCTGCAATGCCATAGTAAGGGGGAACCACTCAACAGGACGGATGGAGCAGGAGCAGATACTTGGCGAGGCAGACTGTCACCATGGAAAAGGTAGAGATCACCTTTCCTAGGTCCCCCACCAATCGTCCTCATACTCTTGAGATCCTGCAATACAAAACAAGAAGGACCAAAAGTTACCGTACATTTCACAGTGTCAATCAGTTTTGTAACAGAAAGAAGATTAAAAGGAAATTCAGGCACAAAGTGTACATATTTGAGATCAATCTTGGGTGTTAGAGGGACAGATCCACTAGCTAACACTCTCCTCACTGAACCATCTGCCAGTGTAACAGATTTGTGAGGGATATACGAGTCAATAGAGTGGAGCAATCTCCTCATACCAGTCATGTGTTGTGACGCGCCAGAATCTACCACCCAAGATGAAGTACAGCCAGAAGCTATGAGAGATGTAGCCTGATTACCCGCAGTAGAAGCCAGGTTTGCTGACGATGATGATGATGATCCCATACTCATGTGTTGTGTAGCCTGAATAAACCGATCATACTCCTCTTGAGTAAGAGTGATACCGGTTCCAGAAGTAGTTCCCACAACAGAAGAAGAAGAGGAATTTGTAGTAGTGGCATAATGAGCTGTCCCTACAGGTGGTGCAGCAGGTCTCCCATGTTTCTTCCAGCACTTCTCCACTGTATGTCCCAATTTGTCACAGAAAATGCACTTAGGACGTGTCCCACGTCCTCTGCCCATACCAGTTCGTCCCCCTCGTACCGCAGCAGCTACGGATGCATGAGACTCCCCAGAAGATATAACAGGATCAGGAGTAGCAGACTCAAAGATAGATTGTTGTATTCTTGAATAAGCTTCCACAAAACCGGGTAATTTATCAGAAGCCAAAATGACACTCCGGGCGGATTCGCATGAAGGGTTAAGCCCGGATAAAAATTTAGCCGTAACTAGATCGTCCCTGTCCTTGATCTGTTCAGCGACGGTCACTGGATGATAATAGCTCAACTCTTTAGCAAGTGCCTGAATAGCTCCAAAGTACTCCTCAAGAGATTTGTCACCCTGCCTCTCAGCAAACAAACGATCATAGATCATGAATTGGCGAAGCACATTTTTTTCTTGAGAATAATGCTACTTCACTACGTCCCATATCTCCTTAGCTATTGAATAGAACATGAACCTTGCCGCAATAGTAGGTTCCATGCTGTTCCACAACCAAGTCTTTACCAGACTATCATGACGCTTCCATTCAGTATATCCTTTGTCAGTAGAGGTCAGAGGACCTGAGTCAACATGTCCTGCCTTGTCACGAGACTCCAGGACAATGTGGGCGGCATTCATCCATAGAGGAAAATTCTTCCCGTCGAGCTTGATGGAGGTGATAGGTGACACCTCGTTGTAGATCATAGGTGTCTTGATATCCCCCATTGCAGAACGGAACTGTGTGACAGATTGATACACGCCACAAAGAAGATTGAGGTGACAGAGAGATACACGTCACCCAAGAAACAAAGAGAAATGCGTTACTGACGCATTCACAGCCTCTGGATGATTTTCCTAATCACACATGGAGGATGTGTGACTAGGAGAATAACTGTAGAGAGACTAGTCCTCTAGTTTAGATTTTAGATCGCCGTTGGATTACCCGAAGATCCTCAACGCGGAGGATTACGGCTGCACGTCGTGCGGCGGCTCAGCCGCAGCTACTGCTGTCGGTGCCGCGGTGAGAAGATCCGGAGGAAGGAAGGGGAAGATCCGGCGGGCAAGAAGGAATAAGGAGGAAGAGAGGAACAGCCGGTGGAGAGAGACAGCGGCCTAGAGCAAACCTTGCTCTGATACCATGTTAACGAGAGAGAAGGAAGACGAACAACGTTGGCGGCTGCAAGGTGCAGCTCTTGTGTGTGAGGGCAATAGCCGTCTCACTCCTTTTTATATATTAGGGTAAGATACAAGGTGGTACAAAGGAGAAAAACCTAGAAAAACAATAAAACAAATGATATAATAAAAATAGACACAAGAGGCAGATCGTCGGTTTCCGCCTCTGACCTTCTGTCGATACCATCGACATGGATGTCGATGGTATCGACGGACTGTTGTCCAGTAGCTGTGATAATCTTGATGGTATCGACTGACTGTTGTCTGGTAGCTGTGATAATCTCGATACCATCGACCTCCTGTCGATGGTATCGATCGGGAAGCAGGTGTTTCACACATACCTACGAGTCACATCAAAGTGAAGATATCCTTATGGGCGATGATCGTCCTTGCAAGACGACTGGCGTTGGCACAGTGAAAATCAAGATGTTTGATTGTGAAGTCAGAACATTGACAGACGTCCGACATGTTGTCTGATTGAAGAATAATCTCATCTCATTGTGCACACTTGAAGACAAGGGTTGCAAGTTCTCTGATGAAAATGGAGTTATTGATGTTCTTAAAGCTTATCGAGTCCTCATGAAGGCAGTGAGAAATTCACACAAACTGTACATCTAGCAAGTTTCCACTATGTCAAGCTCCACAACGGTTACAAATTCATCTAAAGACATCACAAGGTTCTGGCATATGCGTCTAGGACACATGTCTGAGAAAGGGACGATGCTTCTGAGTAAGAGGGTTGTTCTGTGGCGAAAGCATTGGAAAGTTAGCTTTTTGCGAGCATTGTGTTATGGGGAAGGCCAAATGCAATAGCCTCCACACGACAATTCATTTTTCCGAGGATGCTCTAGATTATGTTCACTTTGGTCTATGGGGCCCTTCTCGTGTTCCTTTCAAAGGTGATGCTAAATATATGATGACCTTCGTTGATGATTTCATAAGGAAGGTCTGGTTTTATTTTCTCAAGAGCAAGGACGAGATGTTCTCTACTTTCAAGCAATGGAAGGCACTTGTTGAGAAACAAACTGACAAAAGCATAAAGACTTTTCAGACTGATAACGACTTGGAGTTTTGTTCTAAGGAGTTCAATAATTTATGCAGTGATCATGGGATCAAAAGACATAGTGCAGTGTGTCACACGCCCCAATAGAATGGTATAGCAGAAACAATGACCACAACGTTGTTCGAAAAGGCCTGATGCATGCTTCTCAATGCGGGCTTGGATAGATCTTTCTAGGCTGAAGCTATATCAACCTCTTGTTATTTGGTGAACCGTTCTCCATCATCTTCTATTAATTTCAAGACTCCTGAAGAAGCTTGTTCTAGTAAACCTGTTGATTATTCGAATATATGTATATTCGGTTGGCCTGCTTATGCACATTCTGATACTAAAAAATTAGAACCTAGAGCTATCAAATGCATATTCCTTGGTTTTGCTTCTGGGGTGAAAGGATACCATCTTTGGTCCAAGGATCCTTCTTCACCACATTTCTTGGTAGAGTGCAATGCTATTTTTAACGAATCTGCCATGGTGTCTACTATGGAAGACACAAATAGCTCTTCTATATGTTCTCTACAGGGCGTCTCACAACAGGTGGAGACCAAAGAAGATGACGACTCACATGTTGATGAACAAGATCCCTTTCTACGCCAGATGATTTAGTGTCTCTTGAAAACAAATATGATATTCAAAAGAGTTCTTATAGTGTAGCCAAAGGCAAAGGCAAACAGAACATCAAACCACTCCAACACAATCTCTTTGGTGACTCCATGGTGGCCTATGCCCTTTCCAACGCCATTGATGTGGATATTGGTGATGAGCCCACCAATTTTCGTGATGCAGTCGTAGGTCATGATGCTTTGCAGTGGATTGCTGCAATGAAGGAAGAGACAGAGTTTGTTTACAAGAATCAAACTTGGGAGTTGGTGGTACCTCCCAAAGGCAAGAAAGTAGTGGGCTGTAAGTTGGACTATAAGAAGAAAGAAGGTGATAGATACAAGGCACACCTTGTTGCAAAAGGCTATTATCAAATTGAAGGCATTGATTATAATGAAGTCTTCTCACCCGTTGTCAAGCATAGTTTCATACGGGTGCTTCTTTGTTTGGTTGCCATTGAAGACCTAGAGTTGCAGTAGCTAGATGTAAAGACAACTTTCCTTTACGGTGTACTAGAAGAAAAGATCTTCATGCAACAACCAGAGGGTTTTGAAGACAAAGAGAACCATGTGTGCTTGCTCAAAAGGTCAATCTATGGGCTGAAGCCATCTCCTAGACAATGGTACAAGAGATTTGGCTATATCATGACGCATAATGGATTTTCCAGGAGTAGCTATGACGCCTGTGTCTATTACAAAGGGTTGGATGACAATTCCTTTATTTATCTACTATATGTTGATGCCATGTTGATCGCTTCTAGAGACACCTCTGAGTTTGCCAAGGGGAAATCTCTTTTAAGTGGAGAATTTGATAGAAAGGCCTAGGTGAAGCTAAGAAGATTCTTGGCATGGATATTGAAAGGGACCGAAAAGATCGAAGGCTTATCCTGACACAAGAGAAGTACATCATGAAGGTTCTTCACAGGTTCCACATGTTAGATGTGAAGCCTGTTTCAACTTCATTGGCCGCTCACTTTAGGTTATCGACTTTGCAATCTCCACAATCTGTTGAAGAAGAGAAATAGATGACACATGCACCTTACTCCAGTGACATTAGTAGCATCATGTATACTATAGTTTGCATTAGACTAGACATCGCTTATGCAGTTAGTGTGGTTAGTCGTTACATTGCTCATCCTGGCAAGGCACATTGGCAAGCAGTTAAGTGGATTCTAAGGTATTTGAAGGGCACTTCAAATACTTGATTAGTATTTCTTGGAGCTCAAGTCATCACGACAGGGTATGTGGACTCAGATTATGCAGGCGACCTCGACAAGAGGAGATTACAATGGGATGTACAATTGTTAGTCAGAAAGCCTCTCTACAAAGCACTATTGCTTTATCTACTACTAAATCAAACTACATGGCGGTAACAGAAGTCATGAAGGAGGCTTTATGGCTCTAGGGTTTGATGAATCAGTTGGCCATGGTTCAAGAACAAGTTATTGTTCATTGTGACAGTCAAAGTGTTATACATCTTAGCAAAGATCAAATGTTCCACGAGAGAACGAAGCACATTGATGTCAAGTACCACTTCATTGGAGAAGTCACAACTGAAGGCAAGATTAAAATAACGAATATTGGTACGTCTGAGAACCTAGCCGACATCATGACGAAGACTCTTCCGTTAGCTAAGTTTGAGCTTTGCTAAAAATTAGCTGATCTTATTTCTACCCGAGCTTTGCCCGCGTAGGGCATGTGGATGAAATGGTATTCTCAGTCAGCTTCTGATATTGAAGAAGATTGCAAGTGATTTTCTACTTCCATCATTTTTGAGTTGAAGACAAGGTGGAGTTTGTTAAGAGAGTGTCTTAGACTCTCTAGAAAAGCTTCCTTGATCAACCAGACGTCTATAACAAGCCTCAACATCTTCGGGATGCGTTTTGGGCACCTACCGGTGTATTTACGGTCATTACTACAGACCATATATCGTCTTCCTGGACTGTCTTTGCATATACGGTCCAGCTGGACTATACACAGTCCAACATAGGACTGTAAATGTTGTTGAAATAAAAATATAGTCTGTGTTACGAACTGTATACAGTCCAGTCAGACCGTAAAATCCGGTCGGAAAACAACCTAATGACTTTGAGACTTTGGATATGGGTTCTATTCTTATAAATAGACCCCCCAACTCATCTCAAACATGAAGAGAAACAAAGAGACTTCAAGAGACGTTATTTTTCGAAGACCTAAAGCCAGGAATGGACCTAGGACTTTCCTTAGGGTTTCACGCCTCCAAGAGCTCCTCTCCAAGCAACTGTCTTCTTCCAGGGTTGACTTTTGGGTGTAAAAGGGGATTGGGTTCTTCTTCTCTCTTCTGTATTCATCATCTCTGTAATCTGTCTATCAATAATATCATCTCCGCCAGTGGATGTAGGCTCTCACATTGGGAATTTTCCAAACCACTATAAATCTCGTCTTTGTGGTTGCTTTCTTTTCCGTTGTTGATCTTTGTTGTACATAGTCAGTTTGGATTGCTCGATCCCACACTTCTGCATCTCCACAACAAGCTCGTTGGGACTTGTTGTTCGGGTCTCTCATCACCACCATTATCCCAACATCTCTATTCAGTGATATATGCATAAAAAGATATGCACTAAAAGGGGGGGCAAGGAGGGGGATTAGCAGTAGCAGGGAGATGGAGGGGCAACAAAGGGGTTGGAAGGGGGCGGGTGAAGGTGGGAGGTTGCAAGGAACCGGGTGGGGGGGGTAGTGACATGCATGGAAATGGGGGTATAGAGGTGGGAGTAGGGCGGTAAAAAGGGGCGGTAGACACGGGGGTGGGTGGTGGTGGTTGGAGGAAAGGGGGAGCAGGGCTTGTGGTAGTGCGAAGATTGGGGGAGATGGACGCACCAAGAATAGGGAGGGGAAGAGGACGGTTGCAAGTAGCTGGAAGAGGGAAGGGGGGCTAGGGAGGCATTTTTCGTGGAGGGCAAGCAAGGGGGAAGGGGAGAAGGAAATTGATCCCATTATGAAACCATGTAGAAAGGGAAGATGTTTAGTACTTGATAATAAAGGTTTTGCATACACATGTTTTATGTAGGAGGTAGGAATTGAATAGCTACTACTCCTAATACCCTGGTTTGGGACCATACAAGGAGAGATACAATGTGCCACATGCATATGATAAGAATACATAGGCACAAGATAAAAGGTATTTCTCTACAAGACCTATTTACCATTGAGCTTCTTTTCTCAAGTGCAATAAGCAAGACACTTTTACTTTTCTCTTTTAGATAGTTAAGAGAAATAACAATTTTTTCATGTGTAGCTTTTCTGATCGTTCATATATGAATTTGTCAAAAAACAAATAAGATCCATTTCACTTGACATCCTTCTTTTTCTGGCAACAAAGAACCCAGCCTCCCTAGATATTGTATGTGTTTGAGAGTTGAGACGTGTTGGACTGACCTGCTTGCAACCCAATGGAGCCACTCACAACAAGCCCAAGCACATGCTTTTCAGTAATATTTAAAGGCCGAAGTCTTGGGTAGACACAAAACCAGAGGAGCTGCACTTAGTAACTATAGAACATTGAAGAGAAATGTATTGGATGAGTAAAAAGGTTTACAGTGCATTCTCTTATATAGGATAAGAGAGGAGATACAAAAATAGAGATGAGCAATATGGGACTAAACCACACAAGTAAAAACATAAGTGAGGCACATGCTGAGTACATGACACTTAGTGAAACATAAACATATCTCTATACTCCCCCTCAAGCTGGAGCGTAGATGTCGAACATGCCCAGCTTGTCTACTAGAGTCTGGAAGTGAGCTTTTGGAAGAATTTTGGTGAAGATGTCCGCTACTTGTTGCTCAGTGCTGAGATACAGAGTATAAATACGACTGGAAAGAACAGTCTCGCGGACAAAGTGGCAATCGACCTCTATATGTTTGGTCCTTTCATGAAATGTTGAATTGCTCGCAATGAAAATAGAAGCCTTATTGTCACAAAACATCGGTATAGGACTGGAATAGAATATGTCATACTCCTTGAGAAGACTCTGGACCCACAGAATTTCACATGCAGTGTGGGCCATGACTCGATATTCTGCCTCTGCACTGGACCTAGCTATGACAGTCTGCTTTTTGCTTTGCCAAGTAACTAGATTGTGACCCACAAATATGCAATAGCTCGATGTAGAGTTACGATCAGATCGACTTCCTGCATAGTCAGAATCTGAAAATTCAGAGAGATTGCAATGGTCATGCTTTTTATATAATAAGCCTTTGCCTAGAGAGCTTTTGAGATAGCACAGGATGTGACACCCAACATCCCAATGACACTGTCGTGGTTTGTCAAGATACCTGCTGATTAATCCTACATCAACAGTGAGGTCAACTCCCGTGACAATAAGATAAATAAGCTTACCAACAAGTCTTCTGAACTGGTGGTGATCAACATAAGGGGGAGAGTTTTCATCGTCCCAATCCATATTTGGGTCAAGAGGGGTGTTGGTTGGTTTACAGCCAAGCATACCAGTTTCCTGCAAAAGATCAAGGACATATTTTTTATGGGAAAGGCACAATCCTACAGACAATCTGGCTACCTCAATGCCTAAAAAATATCTCAGCTTTCCCGAGATCCTTGGTTACAAAGCGTTTTTCCAAGTAAGTTTTAGTAGCCTGAATGCCCAAGGTATCACTGCCGGATAAGGTAATATCATCAACATAGACAATAAGAATGACTATCTCTATAACAATTTTGCGGATAAAGACATAATGATCTGAGTGGGAACGACGAAAGCCAAAAGTTACAAAGATCTGACTAAGTTTGTCAAACCAAGCACGTAGGCTCTGTTTTATGCCGTAGATGGCCTTTCTCAATTTACAAATCTGCAAGGACTCCCCCTGAGAAACAAACCCCGTTGGTTGCTCCATGTAAGCCTCCTCCTGTAAGTCTCCATAAGGAAACACATTTTTGACATCTAACTGAAATAGAGGCCATTCTTTGTTGACAACAACAGAAATCAGAATTCGAATAGAATTTAACCATGCTATAGGGGAAAAGGTTTCAAAGTAGTCCACACCATATGTTTGTGTATACCCTTTGCCACAAGACGAGCTTTCAACCGCTCAATTGTACCGTCTAGTTGATATTTAATGGTGAAGACACTGCGGCATCCAACTGTAGGGAAGAAAGGAGGAAGATCCACAAGTTCCCACGTCTTGTGATCAGAGAGTGCGTGCATTTCATGCTCCATCGCCTGTTTCCATGCAGGATTAGGAAGAGCTTTTGCAGCAGTCTTTGGAATAGTGACAACAGAGATAGTAGAAGTAAAGCACGCAAAACTGTCAGTCAGATTAGAGGATGAGCAGAAACGACTAATAGGATGTTTCGTGTAGGAACGAACACTTTTGTGCTGACCGATAGACAGGTGTAAGTTAGAAGTTACCTTAGTGGTTGTATGATCATCCGCAGAAGGAGAAATTGGTTGTGGAGGGGGCCATGGAGGGAGTACTGGTCTTGTTTCTTCGCTTGAATACTTGCAGAGGTCGGGCTTCAGATAGTTTTGAAGATGGAAAAATCTCAACAACATCAGACAACGATGTTGGTGCCAACATATCACTGGAGAGTGATGCTCCATCATCAGAGTAATATGGCATATGCTAAAAAATTACTACATCAGCATTCACAAACCATTGCTTCAGAATAGGATCAAAACAACGATAACCTTTCTGGGTTCTAGAATATCTCAAAAAGATACACTTGGTGGAGTGAGGATCAAGTTTGATTAACCCCGGGCATAGGTTTTTGACAAAACAAGTACACCCGAAAATACGAGGGGGGATAGAGAAAAGTTGAACATCAGGAAAGAGAATGTTGTAAGGAATTTGATTGTGCAAAACAGAACATGGCATGCGATTGATAAGATAGCACGCCGTATAAACAGCCTCATGCCAGAAACGGTGAGGAACTTTATAATGAAGAAGTAAAGTGTGAGCAACCTATAACAAGTGGCGGTTTTTTCATTCAGCAACTCCATTTTGTTGTGGTGGGTAGGGACAGATAGTTTGGTGGAGGATGCCACAGAAAGAACAAAAAGGTGTCACCGATTTTTGCATAAACTTAAGGGCATTATCGATGCGGAAAATTTTAATGGCTTTTCTGAATTGTGTCTGTATTTCAGAGAAAAAAACACTAATATTATCCAAAAACGTGTTGTGATCTTATAGTAAAAGCAACCAAGTAGCATGTGAGTAATCATCAATAATGGTCAGAAAGTATTTAACCCCAGATAGGCTAGGAATAGAACATGGACCCCAAATATCCGTATGAACAATATCAAAAATTGCTTTAGAACCAATATCTTTCTTAGCGGGATACACAGAACGAGTTTGTTTACCCAACTGACAAGATTCACTAGAAAAGTTTTTTTCAGATAAAGCAGGAAATAAATGTTTCAACTTTGCTGCAGAGGAGTGACCAAGCCGGTAGTGCCACTGGAGTCCTGTTACTGATGTTGACAGAAGAGCAGACGCCGCCGGTGGTCCATCCAGATTGTAGAGTCCATCTGGTCCCTCATGGCCCGAACCAATCCTCGTCTTTGTGCGGAGATCCTTCAAAACACAACCAGAAGGATCAAATTTAGTGGAGCACTGAAGATTTTTTACGGTCTTACTGACAGAAAGCAAGTTAACAGGAAATTTTGGGATATATAAAACAGATTTCAGATGCAACTTCCGAGACAAGGAAACATTGTCGATGCCATGAACAGAAGTTTTAGAACCATCAGCGACAATAACAGGTGAAATCTGTGTGGTTTTAGTGAGGGCAGAAAATAAGTTGATGTCACCGACCATATGTACCGATGCACTAGTAGAGTCAATGCACCGTTTATTGTTACCAGCAGAAAGAGAGGCAAGCAAGGCAGAGGATCTAATGGCAGACGTAGAGGGAAGTTGAGTCATGTGTTCTTGAAAAAATTTCTCGAACTCTGAGCAAAGCCACTCAGTTGAAGGCGTAATAGATGGTTGTTCAGGTGTAGTATCAGTCGAAGTGTGCAGATGTTTGGTTTGTCCAGGCAGGTTTACCGTGCTTGATCCAACATCGGTCTTCATTGTGGTTGTTGTGGCCACAGAAGTTGCAGAAGCGAGGACCAACAGATTGTCCGCGACCATTAGCAGTAGAAGATGTGTGTGCACTGTTAGGAGGGAGACGTCCTCCACGACCACAACGGCAACCTCATCCACGATTGGATTTAGTGGTGTGAACAGCCAGAGCAGGGTGTTTGATTGCAGGAGTTGAGGTCATAGATGGAAGTATTTGAACCCGCTTGAGGACGTCGTGAAGAGTTGGCAGTCGATCACTGGATAGAATATGGTCGACCACCATAGAGAAGGAAGCAAGAAGAGCATCCAGAAATTGGACTAGTTGTAGTTCATTGCGCTGCTTCTGGGCTTCTTTGATGTCGGCTGTCAAGAGGTGGTAAATTTCATATTCATTCCAAATGGCAGAGCATTGATTGTAGTAGTCTTCAACAGGAGTGTTAGAGGAAAATTCCTTCTTGACTAGAGTTTTGAAAATTTTAAAAACTTGCTTGGGACTCCGCTGATGAGAATATATGTGAGACGATTGATCCCACATTGTCTTAGCATCATGAAGACAAAGTAACGACCGGCTAATATGCGGCTCGGTGCTATTAAGAATCCAAGACATAACACCAGAGTCATCTTTGGACCATTGTGCATAAGCTTGCTTGCTTTTCTCATTCGCCGTAACAGCAGGGAAGCAAGGAGGTTCAGTAATGATATGAGAATGACGACCTTGTGACATACAAGACAAAGGACGCCGACCAGAGATAATAGTTGGAGTTGTCGAGTTTAACTGTGGTAACAAACAGGGAACGGGGCGGCTCAACAGAGGCCATGGTTAACAGATCTGAAGTAGAAGAAGGAAAGACAGCCGGTGCAGCAGTAGCAAAACTCAGCAACAAAGATCAATAGATCCGAAGCAACCAGCTATGGAGCAGTAGAACACCACTGTAGATCTGATACATCAGATCAGAAGAGACCCACTACCGACAGAGTAACTGATAAAGGAACCTACGCCGTCATGAGGAAAATCAAGATCTCATCATGAGGCGTAGGCAGAAGAAGCCAAAGAGTCGGGGGTAACTCTCAACGTGCAATAACTATGGCTGTCTGAAGATGTAAAATGCGTACAGGAGTAGAGTTACAGAGGAAGAATTTTAGATGATCAGGGTAATGGTGGATTTGTTTGGTGGAAGGAGAAGGGAAGGTAGATCGGGCGAGGGAGATGGTGGGGGGTACAGCAGTAGGGGGAGGAAAGGGCGAGTGGAAAGGGGGGTTTGGAGACGGGGGGGGGGGGGGGAGGGGGCAGCGGAGGGTTTGGGGGGGTGGGGGGCGGCGGCGGGTTTGGGGGGGAAGGGGGCGGCGGCGAGTGGGGGGGCACTGGCGACAGGAGAGGGGGGTGTTGACGGCGGCGGGAGAGGGGGAAGGAGGGTTGCGGCGGGGGGGAGGGGGTGGCTTAGGTCATGAGGGGGAAAAGGGTTAGGGTGGAAATTCGCACGGGGGGGAGAACCTGCTCTCAATACTATATAGAATATTGAAGAGAAAGGTATTGGATGAGTAAAAAGGTTTACAGTGCATTCTCTTATATATGATAAGAGAGGAGATACAAAAACAGAGACCAGCAATATGGGACTAAACCACACAAGTAAAAACATAAGTGAGGGACATGCTAGGCACATGACACTCAGTGAAACATAAACATATCTCTATAGTAACTTTTAACAAACATCTACCCTAGTTGGCGCGCAAGGATGTGAGACATTCATGTCTCTGCTGGGCACCTAGGAATAAGATTAGTTTTTTTCTTTCTATATAATATTTCTAATTTATAAACTGGATATAAGTATGTATATACATATAGTGATCCATTTAGTAACTAAATCTCCTAAAACCCCTAAAATAAGCTGCAAGATGAATCTAAGATAAAGTAACCTACAACAAATAATAAAGAACATGGTTGCATGGCAAGGCCCGAGTAGTGGTGGTGGCTCTGCTTGCAGCCACGACCGGACTCCTGCCTTTGTTGTGGAGAAAGTGGGGGTAAAGAGGAGAAAGAGGAATAGAGTAGGGGTTAGTGAGGGCTGCCAGAGATTGGGGGTGTTTGGATGCAACTGGCGATGCTTCTAGGTGGCCAAAAGGGAGCAGGATGCGCTCCAGCTTAGTTGGCAAAGGTGGGTGAAACTGGAGTTTTGTGGTAAGCATTGACAAAGGTTAGTTCATGGTAGAGAAGTAAAGGAAGAAAAGATTCTTGTGGGCCTAGCAATACTACCTCTTTACCGCCTTTTTGGGATGGATGATGCCCAAGCAGCAGCCCAAGTGTTAGGTAGTCCAAGCAGATGCTTAGTAAGCAGATGCCCAAGCAGCAGCTCAAGTGTCAGGCAGCCCCCTGCTGGAGTGCCTAGCCGATTAGGGGGCGCCTCGACAACTATGGTAATTGGTGTATAGAGCTTACCCTGTGAGTCAAACCTACAGCCCTATCTATAGGGAACACATTTTCCACCAACCTTGCTGGCCCCTATTGCCCATTTCACTCGGTTTCCAATTTATCTAAAAAAGTTTTTCTTTCCAATTTCTTTGTTTTTAAGTTGAAATAGAAGTCTAAAGATAATTTTGACGATTGAGGAAATATATCACCTAATGTTCACCTAAAACACTATGAGTTTCTTCACCATATTCTGTAGATTTTCGTGTACACTACTAAAATCAAATGCTTTTAAGAAAGAAATTTAATATTATGGTGCATATGCTGTTTTCTTTGTGCAGAAACCCCCAGAATTAGATGTGCCTCTTCAGCTAGCTTTGGATAATTCATGTGTGGACATATAGGGAAGCAGAATAGCGTAATAGTGCCATGATACAGGATGCATCACAAGGTTTGCCCCTGTTATGTACTTTTCTAGATTATATGCATGAACCTACGTGTGCGATGCCTTTCACCAAATGCTACACATAATATTAAAAGTTTGGCATGATTTCAGATGCTGAAAATGATAGTTGGACTATCTTGCTTTTGTATGTCATGTTGGAACTTGGACGAATTACAGAAAAATGCATGACTACACCAAACAGGGATAATCAATTTCTTTTGTTTACGGAAAAGAGAGACCGTTGCCAAAAGAGAGCTTGAGGGAAAAGGAGATTCATGTAGCCTGCCTGACATGATTAGGACTGAGGCTTAGATGATGACAGTGAAAAAATAGAAATGGTTCTTCTCATAGAATTTTTGTTTGTAAGTCTCCCTTATTGTGGTGAAGAAGCTAGTTGAGGTTGACAACTTGATCTTGTATTTGACTGTATGTATCAATGCTACCTGGAATGTTACAGTTCTTGAAGCAGGGTAGGTGGTTTTCTAGCTATTTCCACAGCAGTTTGGCATGTAGAAAATACTATCATTAATAAATTGCATATAGTCAACCCATTCCCATTGTGCAATGTACCATTTAGTGTCACCTGCATAACCTGGCCAACCAATATTTCAGTTTTTTTTCTTCTTCCAAGAGCTAACATGATTTGTGTTTTTGGGATCATCATATTCCTCTAGAGATACTAGTGCACAAGTCACATGCCATGGTGGATGTGCAGGTTCTATTGCTTATTTCAATTGCAATTGAAGCTCTGCTGCTATCATTGTATATTTTTTCTTCATCTGAACATACAAATCGTAGAAGTTGTATATAAAGAACATAATTATGGGGTCTCTATTGAAATTCTAATCAACATTTGAAAAGCTCTGCAGGTAATGCTTTTGCATCCAACTTCTCATACAATGAATTGTTTGATGATCTGTATCTTAGTGCAAGAAGGATATGACCCATGAAGTCTGCAGATCATTAGTGTTGTTGAGATGTATGTGGAAGTCATTCGACCATCCGTTAGTATGAGTTTGACATAATAGCTTAAGACGGTGTCATTTGGTATTCGTAATAAGATAATCGTGGCACTTGATTTATGCACAAGATCTGATTCATCCTAACAAAATTTGTTTCAATAATTCCTGTTTTGCACCACATCTCATTTGTTGAAATAAAATCGACTACATTTGTGTTTTCCGTGATATCTACTTGGATACTTTATCTTGCTTCCTGCCCAAGTATAGTGGGTCATTGAAAATTAAGAATTAACTGGTTTTCATTTCGCCAGACAGCTAATTTTGGCTGCATAATGGCAGACTAGTGATGCATTTACCCTCTTCCGTTTGCCTTCTGAAATTCTTCTGTAAAAATATCACACTTTAATTTCACGTATCCGCCATTACCAGCTTTGGTCTTTTGACAAGCACACAAAAAGGAGAAATTGTTAAAGCCAATGTCTTGAAACAAGGGCTCAATATTTCATGACGTGAGTGTTTCAAAAGGTATTTACGGATTATCCCGGTCTATGCCAGGTATTGACGTGACGATGCTTCTCAAATGTGAATGACCTTTGTAGGTTCATAACCTTTTTGAGTTTTTTCTATGTTGGTTACAACAAATATCACAATGCAATTATCTGTTGAGAGGTGACTGCTGTGTAATAACTTGTAAGGTCGTTTGAAAGAAGTCAATGCAGAATATATCCTACAGTCTACTAGACTTTGTATTCTATGTGTTGTTAATATTCAACTAGAAAGTAAATTAGGCGTCCTAGGTCTTACTAATGCCCTTGCTTTGAACGCTGATAGCAAACTCTCAAATGCTCGTAGTTGATTTTTAACGTGGGGTGCTATTGTAGATTTAGCTATTTCTCATATGCTTATGTTGAAATCATGTTGTTAGATATAACAACTATAGTTTCTGACGGCTTCCCTGTTTTCCTGAATTCTAACTTCTATTTTTGGGGACCTAAAGTCTTCCGTCTGAGAGATTTTAAATTTCAGACCCTATCTCCCTTATGTTGTGTATGACACATGAGAGCTGACTAATCAATATCTCAATCTTGGTTATTCTATATGCTATAATATCAAATGTCTACGCAATAAACTTATTTTCACTTATTCCATGGAACATACTTACGGTAACATGTATCTTATCCGGGATGCTACCTCTAAATGATAAGATTTGTTAAGAACAATATCATTTAGTTCGTAAATGACACTATCATCTTCCTTAAATCGAACGATAAAAATCTCATTGCATCTTAGGCATATGTTCACAACTTTCAAGCTTTAAAATTAGTTTCAACAAATCTATTACTATTAGTACTCATGTTCATCCCAACAATATGCTTAGATTCAAACACATTTTGGATCTCCTAGAAGAAAGCTATCTTATCAAATATCTTGGGCTCCCTTTTTCTCCTTTTAAATTACATGTTTTGAGACTCAATTTTTTCAAAACCTTTAACAAATGGAAATCCAAATTTCTCATTCGAGTAGGGAGGCTAATTCATATATATATATATATATATATATATATATATATATATATATATATATATGTTACCTTACTTCCCGTATTTTTTTTTTATTTTGAGTTACACACTTCTTCCTTCTCTTTTCTCTAAACATATTGACTCCTCAAGGAAAAGTTCCTTTGGGGAGATTCTAATGACATTACACATGACCATATTGTCAATTGGGTCTCCATTTGCAGACCTCAAAATTTAGGTGGTTGGGGTATTCTTGACTTATGCTCGCACTCACTTTATCTTTTCACTACCATTTTAGCCACCTTACGCGAAGAAAAGAACACCATTTGGTAATGATTATGTTAAGATCAAGTACCACATCAAGAAAAAATCTAGGGATCCTTTAACCAAGAGATAATATTCCTTTTTGGAAATACCCTTTAAGATATGTCTTTGTTATACAAATTACCTTTTACACACCACATGGTTCCTTTCCTAAAATCAGCCTTTTCATTTGACCCTATGTATCAAAATGGTTTAATTTGTAACTATTTGATAACCCTCTCTATTCCTCCATCATGGAATTCCCTTGATGTCTACTATGCATTGAAATTGCTTCTTTCTAGAAGAAAAATTAAAATCAAAAGAATGCTTTAGGACCACAATTTCTCTATTCAAGATAGTATATCAATGACACCATCTACAGTCTTTCCACACATCAAATCAAGTGGAGGTGGGGCCTATAGTTTAGAGTTTCTAGAGCTGATAATTTTTTTGATACATCCAAGTGTGACTAATCCTTTAGAAAGCAAGCTTTCGAAATTGAAATGTCCCATTGAATTTATTACTCGTATTTGGTTAACAACTCACAATGAACTTTTTTATTCACATTGGCACTTGAGGGGCTTCCCTGCCCCTCACATATGTTCCCTTTGCCTCTCAAACTTTGAAGACATATTGCACTGCTTTTTACTTGTCTGGTTGCTCAAGGTATTTGACTTTAATATTTTCTTCCTTGCATCAATGACAATTGCAACAATGCTCTAGATTACACTAGTTACATGTTATTCCACTGTCTTACTAGAAATTTGAAATGCTCGAATGATATATCGACTTGACTGCTGGTGTCATTGGGAACAATTTGTGTGAAAGAAATAATCGCGTTTATAAGCATCTGAGAAGAAACGTTGACAATATCTGTGATAATGTTGATTTTCTCATCTCCTACTAGCTTTCTGTTTTCAAGTGATAATGCTTCTTCCCTGAAAGATAAGGATAAAGTCCCTTGTAGGACGTCTTCCTTATGTGAGGAGGGTGGGGCCACAGCTTCCAGTGGTTTTGTTTCCTTTGAGTCTTTGCAAAAGCCTGAAGCCTATTACAAGGAGGCATAAGTCAAAGGTGGGAGGCATCATCGATAAATGTTATCGTGGTGACCTTGATCCCGCTCTGCCGCTGCTGATGTTAGTATCATCTAGTTTCCTTCATTTTTTGTTTAAGTTGACCGTGTGACAATTAATTTATCTTTTAATCAACATAACAAACGTCAATTAAGATACCCGATCATGTTTGCTTGCGGGGGCGGTGATAGGAGGGTACAATAAACGCAGCCTAAGTAGAGAAGGCTCGCTCAGTGTTCACCGTAAACAAATATCCAGCCTTGTTGTTTTAAATATGATGTGACGAAGCAAGCTTAGACGCGGCGGCTTGACTTTTGAGAACAGCTGGATTTCGAGCTACGAACTGAGCAGACGCAGAAATATGTCATTACCAAGGCCATGCACAGAGGTTCCATTGAGTTAATTCATGGGAGAAATTCTCCCATCCGGCAAAAAGCCGTTTTTATCCCAGCGTAGATATATATTCACGTGTTTTTGGCAATAATTGGCTTTTTTTGGCTTCATATGGACCATTCGGCTGCAGCACTGGTTGTATAAGCAAGACTGCAGGGGGATCGGGAAAAAGCGGGGATACTATTTCTATGTTGTATATGTTTGGCACAGCGCTTGCCCTACGGCCAATTCTTCACTATCTGTTGTTTTGGTGCGGTACTACGGTGGGATATTCCGGCTCTTTTCACTTTTGCCACAAATGCCAGAATTTTACAGTAATGGCGTCCCTAAACCCGCCGTATTAGCGCCCTAAGCAAACTGTCTACCAAGAATATAAGATCGAAACGCCTGGGCCAGTGTTGCCAACATGCTTGTAATCAGTATCGAGTTAAAAGATGGTGTGACAAGGTCTGAGTTGTAATACCATCAACCGGGAGAAAACTTTTGAAATCCAAGTAGTCTGTATAGGAACGGTATTTGTCCATCAGCGTTGTGGGGTGTTCGTGGCAAACAGCAACCATTTCTGACCCGCTCGAACGGATGGCTACTACTAGGATCGGCAGTCGATCAAGGCTTGGCGTTGTTTTTTTTATCGGTTAGATGGAATGGAAGGTCGTGCTGTGAGCAGGTGGTCTTGGCGGAAGTGGTGGGTATTACGTAGGCCTGTAAACGGACATCCGAATCCGATTTTTTTCATCATATCCGATATCCGATTCGGAATCCGACGGAATTATTGATTCGAATCCGAATCCGAAATTAAAAATTCGAACTCGGATAATATCCGAATTCAAAAATTCGTTCAGTGCAAAATCACGAGCGACAATATTTTCCCGAATTGCAATGGCTTGGCAGGACAAATTGATTCTCTGTTATGCACACGTGCATATGCACGTGATATATAAATTTGTTAGAAATGTGCAAGGAGATGACTCGTCCGTGAAAGGGTTTTTAGGGTAAAAGATATTTATGTTAGGTTGTTTGAAAGGAGAGAATCAAGGAACCGTTTATGTGAGATGGAGAAAAAAATACAAAATTAAAGATAATAAAAGTTAATAGGAGAGTGTAGGAGCAAAATTCCTTAAAAAAATTCCTTAAAAAAAAAAGAGAGAAGAGAGTGAATCAAGAAGAAAGCAGCATCAAACTCGCTTTTTTATAATAGTAATATAGATAACATATCGTTAATGCAAGTGAGTCTATTGATATATATAATGCATCGAACACTAGCAGATGGTTACTTCATTATTTAAAACACCATCAGGGTGAATCAAGGATCATAGAATGAGAACAGACCTTCAATATTTTTCATGCTTAAACATCTCACTGCTACATTACTACGAAATGTAAAGTTTTCTTCAAAGCCACCACCGCCCATGATTTTTGGAACCATCAGTAATAACATGACAACATACAAGGAATACGGAAGCATATATCATAAAGTTTCTACCATTCAACACGGAATCGTATAATCTATATTGGGTGCATATATCACCTTCGGATAGATACAAAACATTTTTTCGGAGTCATCGTTACATGTGTTAGTAGTAGGGTGGGTAGGCTTAGAACAAGAACATCACATAAATAGTTTCAGAGACACAGGGATCAACTGGAATACTTCCTATAACCAGCTCGTCATCTTGCCCTTGTAAATTTAATTGTACCACAAACAGCTGCCAAGTCAAGCTGTAACATGTCGTGGCTGTGAGATAACTGCTAAAAAATCACATTTTGAATAAAAGGAAAATCGAGATATCTTGTATTAGATAGATGTGCAAATTAGATCCACGGGGACATACGGGATTCTAGCTCCATGGGGACTGCAAGCTAGGTTCCTCAAAATCGGCGGATGGTTTTCGAACCCCAGGTAGGTAGCCGAAGATTAGGTCACACCTGACAGAACACTTCTACCTATTACAGGATTGAGCAAGGTAGATGAATGATGGTTGTGCCCCATAAAATATTTCCTTCATTGCCAAAAACCCCTCTATACAGGGCGTCGATCTGGACTACACCGCCTTTCTTCTTCGGGTCAGCTTCAGGCAGGTTGATTTAGGGAAGAGGATGCCTATGATCTTTTCTCGTTGTTGGCTGAAGTTGGAGAAGATTTTCAATCTCTCATCTCCGATCGTCGTTGGCTGAATATAAAGAAATCCATGACCACTAACCTCTGATCGCGAGCCAAAATCGAGGACGAACACATCTCCGACATCCTGTACCCACGCCGCCGCAAGAGCAGCAGAAGTGGAATCACACGCTGTTGGTATTGTGATTTGGTATTTTATAGCTAGGTTTACGTTAGTAGTTAGTTTATAAATGAAAAATGTTTGATGTTTTCAAGCCCGTTCAAGTCACAGAACACGGAAACGCAATTTCCGCAGCAAGCGCCGCGCAATATGCAGTTATACAAGTATGCATGGTGTTATATCTAAATTAGACTAAGACTTATATATTTTTACTATTGTATAATATAGTTGGATGTGGATATTTTTCGGAGCGGATAGCACTATATCGGATATCCGATTCGAAAATATCCGGATGTCATATTCGATATCCGAATCCGATCCGAATTGTGTCGAATACGGAACCTTTTCTCTAGCTTCGGACTCAAATTCGAACCAAATATACGGATATCGAATATCTATTTACAGGTCTAGTATTACGTACGAGATGACGGGGGAGGTGGCCAGGTGGGGTTTATGTGTGGATCCCCGGACCAGGCTCTATCAAAAACGATTCATCAGGTCCATACATTAAGCAAGGCCCAAAAACGTGTCCCTAAAAGATTCTATCTTTCTATTTGTCGTATGTATGTTGGTATACCCTGTATATCGTTAAGGTAAGGTTCTCTAGCTACGGGTGGCATGAGCTGTAGAGTTCTGAAACAGTAGCAATCCAGAAGAGAGCTCCCGTATTCTGCCAGCATCCTTGCCGTACGGTTAATCTCCTTCTCCACCCATAAGACGTCAATGTTTTCCCTCATCAGAGTCTTGTGGATCTCATCAACCACATGTTTAATCCTCCATGGGGAGTCAAAAGCACCTCTGACCAGGTCTACCGCTAGATGCAGGTCAGTCTCAATAGTGTTAATACGCGTACCGAGCGCTCTACCCAAATTTGCAGCGTAGAAGATTGCTTCAAGGTACGCATCAATTTACCCTGTGGCAATCCCAGGTGAAGAGAAGCCCCAGATGATACCTCCTTTGTCGTCCCTCTCGATGCCTCCTACCGCCGTCGGGCTGCGTGTTCTTCCACCTTCTAGCAGCAATACTCACCTTGATCTTCCCTTGGCTTGGTTTGGTCCACAGCATCGGACCACACACCCACAGGTTGGTTTTCGGTAGGGTATTGCAGTGACTCTGCCATGTCTGCAGAGTCTGCGGCTGTACCCCTATCTCATCGTAATGGGAGGAGGAAGTCATGGAGTTGAGGAGGAGAACGGTTTCCCTTCAAATCTTGTTGGGGTTACGGAGTTCCCCCCATATCTACTACTGCATCTCGCTTTCCATAGGTTCCAAAGAAGTAATTGTGGTAGCAGTCCTTGTAGCGTGCCCAAGAAGTTGTTCCTAGACGCTTTGTTCCAGCAACTGTGAAGGGCGCCAGCAACTGAGATACAGTTCTGAAGCAGCGGAAGCTCAAGGACCTCTTCAAGGCGTGTCCACAGAAACCTGGCCGCATCGCCTTTGAGAAAGAGATGGTTCAAGTCTTCATAATGGCTTTCTCTGCAGCAATCACATCTACATGCCAACAAAATTCTACATGAAATGACTCGATCATCTACCGCCAATGCCCCTTGCAGGAGTTTCTAGGTGTGCGTCGCCACTTTGTATGACGCTTTGTTTGACCAGATCCATCTGTGTACGCGGAGGTCAAATGCTATTGGGTTGTTGGTTCCCCTCGAATACAACAACTACTTTGTCGAGGCGAAGGAAAATTGACCTCTCTCAGTTGGTTCCCAAATGGTCGTGTCCGCTCTTGTGGGATCCAAGCTAATCCGTCTAGCCACTATATGTGAAGCCCCTCCCCCTGCAGTAGCTCGTGCAAGGTTGAGTTATCCCATCCAACCTCCTGATTACGAACCTCTTGGATGGCCAGCATTGGGTTCCACTCCTGATTGGGTCTACGGAATCTAGAAAGGGATCCATCGCCTATCCAATACGCATGCCAGAAGGAGATATCTCCTCATCCCACACTCCAGTGGGTGTTGTCCATGATTAGTGGAAATGATCCCCATATTTCTTTCCACTGCGTCGATGTAAAAGATCCCAGTTTCAGAAACCATGGGTGAGAAGCGTCCTCTCTCCATGGGGTAATGCTATATTTGTTTCTACAGAAGAGGGCCCAAATTGACTTCCCTTGGTAGACATTCGATGCTCCTAGGAAGACATTTGAACAGAGTGCACACAGAGTGGTGGAGTCAGCGGATGAAGGGGTTCTGGGTGGAGGTCAATAGATGACAGCTCAGCTCAGACGATATGAGAAAAGGGTTGGCGTAGGGATTGAGGTTCGACAACTTCTGAAAGAAGCCTGTGCATAGGCTGGGCGTTGTAGTCCAGCGTTGGTGTTGCTATAGGAAGGAGATGCGCCAATGATGGAAGCATAAGGAGAGCTCAAACGTGATTTCTAGTGGTTGTTATTTTTGTTTGGGGAGGTGAATTGGACAAGAAGAAGATTTGTATCAGGTTGAGTCTGTTACATGGTGAACATGAGGAAGGAAATGATGATGTGTATATTGTATGTTTGTGATGGTGACAAGAAAGGAGAAATATTCCATGGTGAAATCATCAAAACATGTGGTTTTCTCATGAAAAAACATGGCGAAAGAAAATTCTTTCAAGACTTCACTATTTATTTAAACACATTCCAATTTTTTTTAATAAATAGAATTGTTACTTGCCCCTGTCCCATCATCGTCCCTTTTCCATCACCTTCTCCTTCCCAATCACCTTCTATTTTTTCACCATGTACCAAACACAACCTAAAATAATAAGATTTGGCTCCCATAACACTCGATGTGGAATGCATTTGGAAGAAGATAGGCAATAAAAATATTAATAACTTCATTTCTCAAAGATATACTCAACCGAATGTGACAAGGTTTTATGGTTAATATTTATAACAAAAAGACTTAAAATTCTCAATTTGATAGAATTGCTAAAATTGCCTAAAATATCAAAGTAAAGTAACTAAATTTACCAATAACAACATGTAACTAAATCATCGCAATAAAGTCCCTTATAATAAAATATAAACCAAAATAATTATAATCATGTTGCGTGTGTCCTATATCAATAACCTTATTCAAGTAATTGACACATCATAGTAATAACTAGATCGTAAACACTAGTAATAACCAAGACACAATGTTATGAATAAATTTGACTCTTTGCGCAAGTATTGGGCCAATGTACCTTTAAACCCTAACCTAAACCATAGGTGAACCTAGTGTCCTATGATAAAGAGTAAGACAAGGAAGTAATCCATATAATTGATATTTCTAGGAATCTAAGACCATATGTAAATTTAACTTAGTTGGGGTTCTCTTGCAAAAAATTCAAGTGCATCGTGTCCAATGAATTCTTTTCTGTAGAATGGGATGCTTTCAATAAGTGAAATAAGAGTACTGAGTTTCCTATATACAATAGCCAGGGAGTACATGGGCTAAACAAAAAAAAAGTGAAAATACAATGGGCCTAAACCCACCTAATTAAATACATCAACACACCCCCTCCAGTTGGAAAAAACATTAGGAAATCCCAACTTGATGCCCATATACTTGAATAAAGCAGGATGAAGAGGTTTGGTAAGGATGTCTGTAACTTGATCACATGTTCTAATGTGAGGAGTGATGACCTGCTTGACTTTGAACAAGTATCACACAAAAATGAAAGTCAACTTCAATGTGTTTTGTGGGCTCATGAAAGAGTGGATTATTACATATGCGTACTACTGACTAGTTATCACAATATAAAGTAGTCGGAGTTTGGAAAAGGAATTCCAAACTCAATCAAGAAGGACTAGACCCGTTGTTGATCATAACATGCATGAGCCATATCTTAATATTCTGCCTCTGTGTGGGAGCAAGCTATGACCACCTACTTTTTACTCTTCTAGAAATCTAGATGAGTGCCAATCATGACACAACACCCGGAAGTGGTCCGTTAGTCTTTATAATCACTAGTTCAATCTGCATACGCATATACATAGATAGATGTTAACTTGGAATTAGGACATTTGTGGAGAAATCCCCATCCTAAAGCACTCTTGAGATAGCAAAGAATGCATTTAATACTGGACCAATGGGCCTGGAGTGGTGCACTCATGTATTGACTTACTACCCCGACAACATAGGTAATAGTTGGATGAGTAATAGTCAGGTAAATCAACTTCTAGACTTCAGGACGATAATTCTCTAGATATGAAAAGAGTTCTCCTTCATACATAGGCATCGTATGATAGTCCATTGGGGGTGGAGATTGGTTTAGCTTATACCATTTTGACCTCTTGGAGTTGGTCCAAGACATAACATAGTTGTGACATGCTGATCCTTGAGGCTGAGAGGAGGACTTCAATCTTGAGGAAATATCGCAGCGTGCCCAAGTCTTTTGTATGAAAATGTACATGCAGAGACTGCTCAACTGGAATATTCCCATCATATCATCACTGGTAATGATAATATCATCAACATAGACAACAACATAGCATGACCTTTGGATGACTTGGACAAGAACAAGGAGTGGTCCTTGGTTGATCTCCAAAAGTTAAGCTATGCAAAGACACCACTTAACTTGTTGAACTATGCCCATCAAGACTGTTTGAGGTCGTAGATGTGACAACCCACCGCCACATGAGCGAGACTACTCAAAATAAAGCGTAGAATTAACACTAACATCCGGATTATAAAAAACACAGTAAATTAAAACTGATTTGTACAACTCCCTCAAGCGGAAGATTAATGCATCAAGGTTCATATATTGTGCCACCTGTATCATATATCAAGCCAAAAATATTACATATCACTATTTTGTGTCTAACGTTCCACAACTATGTTAGATATGATAGCCTATTCACATATACAATCCATATCTATACAATCATAGCACTAAGTGAAACTTCTTGGGGTCCACACGAACACTTCAGTGGATATGATGTGTCCAAGGAAAGAAACCTCCTTCAGCCAAAACTCACACTTGTTGAACTTAGTGTATAACTTGTGTTGTCTCAACAAGGTTAACACTTACTGTAAATGCTGCTCTTGTTGCTGGCTATCACGAGAATAGATCACAATGTCATCGATGAACACAACCATGAATTGGTCAAGGTAAGACCTAAACACCCTGTTCATCAGGTCCATGAATGTTGCTGGTGCATTGGTTAGCCCAAACAACATAACCACAAATTTGTAATGACCATACCTTATCCTAAAAGATGACTTGGGTATGTCATCCACCTTTATCCAAAACTCATGATATCTTGACCTCAGATCTATCTTAGATAACACTAGAACTCCTCTCAACTGATCAAACATATCATCTATCCATAACAAAGGATACTTGTTCTTGATTGTCACATTATTTTTCTATCACTAAATGATGCATAACCTCATGGAACCATCTTTCTTCTTCACAAATAGCACATGAGAACCCCAAGGAGAAGTACTCAGTCTGATAAAGCCCTTCTCAAGTAACTATTGCAACTACTTCTTCAGCTCTTGCATCTTAGTTGGTGCCATCCTGTACAGTGTCTGTGCTATCAGTTGTGTATTAGGAACCATATTGATCTCGAAGTCAGTCCTCGAGGTGGGGAAACACCTGGAAACCCATCAAGAAACATGTCCTCCAACTCACAAACAAATGGAATCTCCTGAATACTAGGACTTCTCACCTTAGTATCCACCACATGTGCCAAAAATGTCTTACAACCTTATCTCATCAGCTTCTCTACTGTCATTGCTAACACCAAGCACGTTGGAAGAATCTTTCTGTCTCAATGGAAGATCCATGATACATTGCCGTAATAGAATGTTACCAACTTAGAACTATAGTCCATGACCACACAATACTTCTCTAACATGTCCATTCTAAGGATCAAATCAAATTTGTGCATGTCAAGTGGTATAAAGTCCATTTGAATGCTGCTAGAAAGAAAGAACGCAAGATGGACACACCTTCCACAATTAGGCAGAACCAACCAAAGTGATTTCTAGAAGGAAACTATCAGATCTATGACTAGCAGGAAAATAACAACTAGCTGTCACTACTCTAATGATAAAAGAGTGTGTCGCACCCGCACCAACTAAAATAGATATAAAGTAGGAAGAAGACAAATTAGAATGAAATAACTCCATCTGACCTATCACAACCTGTGGTTGACTACTCCTTCCAACTAACTCATAGTATAGAATCGATCTGTATCTTGTTGTCACCCCCGTCCTCTACTGACCTGCCCAGATGAACTGACTTGTAAAGCTTGACCGCATCCTCTGCCATCGCCACTGTTGAACTATTGTTACCGTGGCCCTTGTTGACTCTGTCTTGGTTGTTGCGTCACCTCCTCATCCTTTATCATACAAAACAACTTCAAATGACCTTGTTTTCCACACCTATAAAAAATCCTCATGTTAAACTGTGGCCTAGACAACCTTGTCACTGAAACTAATGTAGTAATGTGATCTCCAACTGGAGGAAAGCTACAACCTTTGCCTTTGCTCAGAAACCACTGTGACTGAACCACTGACCTCTACTGTGACTCAGGTGCTGAAAACCTAGGATTCTTATAGCCTCCAGAAGACTGTCCCTAATACTATGTTGGTCTCTTCTTGGCATTCCCCTCACACTTTTTAATAGCTGACCATTCTATTCTCCTCATGGACTTCACAAATGTGGCAAACATCTCTTTGTTCTCTAAAGTTGACACCGTCGTTGCCAACTCAAAGCTCAAACCTTTTTCATAACATCTAATCCTCTCCTTATCTGTCATAACCATATGCAATAAAAACCTTACAAGTTCCATGAATTTGTCCTCATACTCTTTGATTGTCATAGATACTTGTCAGATCTTCTCAAACTACGAGATCTTTTTATCCAGGTAAGTCTCTGGGAAGTATTTACTCACAAACTCCTACCCAAAATCTTCCCAAGTGATCACCTATCTAAGCCTCTTTTCCTCCTCGATGGCCCACCCATGGCCATCACTACCCTTCAATAGGTAGGAAACATGATTCACCTTATCCTCATCTGGGATGTTGAGGATCTTGAAGGCCTTCTCCAACTCAGTCAATCATATGTCAACATATACCAGATCAGTTGTACCAACATACTCTATCGCGCCACACACATTAACCTCTCAAAAGTCTTCCCAGAACCCTGGATTCTGCATTAGGGACCTCTATTCTTGCTTGTGGTATGGGAATTCTATGCACCATGTGCGTCATCGTGGCCATGAACCGTCCAAATATGGACTAGAAAATAGGATTGGCCATAGTTGTTGGGTCAAATTGAAACACCTCAGGCACTCCATCAACCCTTCCTGCATCCTGGCACCACCTCTTGGTGTAGTAACATTGCTCTCAACATGTTCTTCATGTTCACCAAACATATCTTTTCCTTCTTATTCTTCTTATCTTGTTGCATAAGCAAAATGTACCATCAGATATCTTAGATGACACTAGAACATACACAAACCCTAGTCCTATGTCCCTATAGACTCAGCAAACCAAAATCTCTAATATCAACCCTTCCATCTCTCAATCCACCACCACATGAGCGAGATCACTCAAACAAAGAACTGAATTAACACTAACATCTAGATCATCTGAAAACATGTTAAATTAAATCAGTTTGTACAACATCCTCAAGTGGAAGAGTAATGCATCAAGGTCCATAAAATATGCCATATGTATCATATATCATGCCAAAATATATTACATATAACTATTGGTGGCTAACATGCCACACTACTGTTACATATGATAACTTGTTCACATATGCAAGCCATACCTATATAACCATGGAATACTTGCCGAAACCTCATGTCAATATAAAACATCTACAAAACACACCCAAGGACCTGAGAGTATAGGGATGACACATAGGACTGTACTATAAAACACTAGCATCATATCCAACATCTACTACTCCTCTTAGAGCTCAGTCTCAACCACACACTCTCTACCTCATTGTGTACGACCACCTGAAAGATGTGGAAATCCAGGAGGTGAGACCAACGTCCCAGTAAGATATATAACTCTCTGCCAACAACTATTATTAACACAAGTAGATTATAAAGAAAAAAGATAATACTGTTAACAGGATGAACAAATTCACTTAAATGATATGAGTAAAGAAGTTAACTCTATTTAAGCAATTTAGGCAACTACACTGATAAGTAGAACATCTTATACTTTTAGAAGGAATATGAAGAAGTATAAGAAACAAGGAAAAGGGGTCATCCAATGTGAATCATGTTTGACCCAAAGCAAATATACTACGCGGCTACATTACATCTTTTATCATGCCATGTGGAGATGAGGTATACCACTCATTCTCCAAATGACCATTACTAAGTCGAAATCAATGCCATATAAGATCTAGAAGAGTCGAACTCATTTGATCTCCCACACCCTCAGTCAGTCTGAGTCCACCATAGTGGCATATAAAGTTAAATTGCAATCAGTCTAGTCTACCTTGGTATATATAGGCACGACACTAGTGAGATACGAATGAAGCCGTTTTCCTGCAACAGTTTGATCATAAGCATACCAGAATAACATATCACATGAGATACTGCCTCAACCATTCTCCTTCTAGGGTATGACCACAATCATCCTCCAAACATGTGTTTGTGGATGTAAGGATATATCTTCAACTTGCACGCCCACTTATTAAAAAATATGCATTTTGGGTTTCCCGCATGAATTACTCATTTCACCATCCAACAAGAAATGACATTGAAGATAGAATTAAATGTTAGGGAAACCTATATGATTAAAGTTTCACTTGATTAATTATTTCCAATTGGGTATCTTTTAGTACATCAATCAATTTATAACGTACAAACCCCAAAACAAACTCTATAAAGATAAAGGTAGGCTGCAACATCAGAAGATATAAAATGAATGATGTATAAACTTGTCACATCATCACATAATACCACTTCCATAAATGGTCATTATCATTATCAATTCATCATGGGATAAAAATCCCTCATCACATCACTAGAGGATATTGCCTCACATTAGGTATTGATCATCTGCCAGGTCATAAGACCCAATCATATAGTTCCCGCATTATGACATTATCTCACCATGCCTCATCAAGGCTCTTAATCATCACCCTATGTCATATAAGAATTACCATAGAAATCACTAGATATGATACTTATTCCTCATGCAAGGTTAGGGTTACACAAGTAGGAGAGAGGAAACATGATCACATGCAAATCACTTCAAGCAAAATATGCATTGCATTCGTATATCGAACTAGGATTGTAGTTTTTCATAGATAGCCAACAAGAGTTTTCATAATAGCAATAAACATCAAACCCTAGGTATATCACTTCCCACATTCTTGGGGAACATTAGGGTTAAGCATCATAATTATCATGATCAACCAATCATTCCAAACTACATCACGTGTCAACCGAACATGAAATCAAGGTATAGCGACCAACCTTCATAACGCATGTAGCGACTACTACGATTACACTTGTGTGTCGACCACTAAGGTGACACCATGTATAACGACCACTAGGTTGTATCAACTATCAATCCATCTACAAAGTGTAGAGACCTCAACCATGTAGAACGGTTGTGTCGACCAAACCAACCATCTTGTGTAGCAACCCACACAAGATCTCATATGTAGAGACCAAGGTAACTTAGGGTTAGAATTATGATGACCAAACCACAACCCTAGAACACCGTCAACATGGCCATAATGGCCCCAGGAAACCAATGAAACATGTTGACTGAAACAGATGTAACACATCAAGAACTCAAGCGTCACCAAGATAGAAAACCACATGAGGATTATAGACTTCAAACCCTAAAAAAACCATCATCAAGTTCAACCAAGACACCATGCAAAGAGAGAGAAAATGAAAGTCCAACACATGTACAAGAACCAAAACCTCCATCTAACAAATGATGGCCAAACCAAAACATGGTGATAAAACCAATATCATGATGCATGTAAGAAATCAGTGTTTTCACCAACACCAAGATTACAGGTACATGAGTTATGGTTAAGAGAAAGAGCAATCCATACAATAATACTTCAAAATATTAATCCCTAAAATAGAATGGCATCATCTTAGTCAATTATGATCACATTTTAGAGGTTAAACAATAGCACGCAAGCAAGGTAAGGGTGTAATAATAGTAGAGGAGAAAGTTATATAACCTACCTTGAAGAAGATCAAGCTCCAAACCCACAAGATCCAAGAGAGTGAAGGAAACTCCAACTAGGATCCACCTTCATAGAAAAATAAGGTCACTCAAGAGAAGAAGAACACACCAAGGTCAAAGGAGCTCAAAAGAGAAAGGATAGAAACCCTAGGCCAAAAAGAAAGAAGAAAGAAGGAAGCTTCATCTCACCTAGGTACTACCATGGTCAAACTATAGTATCGACCTCTATGGAAATAAGTTCCTCAAAATAGACACCTTGGTAACCCATAGTATGATGACCAAGAGAAGGAAGAAAGAGATAGGGTTCAAAGGAAACATGATCAAAGAAAGATAACAACTTGCCAAGGTTAATAATCACCAAGAACCACCACAAGGAAGATGATCAAGCCTTAGGTCACCACATGCAAGGGTGATCAACCCCCAAGATCCAAGATCAACACCTTCTCTTGCTCTACAAGCTCAAGTCTAAACACAAGGAAGAAGAGAGATAGAAGAGATATAAAGGGGATGCTTATATGTGAAAGAAAGAGCATATATACTCAAGGTTAGGAGGGAGGTAAAATCATGAGGTGTTAAGATATGAGTGAACCCAAAAGGACACATGTACCACAAAGTGACGATCATACAAGCTCTCTAGACATGCATGCATCAAAGGGTGATAAAAACTAAGCTTTGCAGTGACCACTAGCTCCACTACCTACCTTTGGTCAAAGCAAAACTCAAAGAACAACATGGTAGTAACCACTACTCGTGTCCACCCAAGATAATGGTCCAAGCACAAGGCACCAAGCCAACCCTAGTGACCAAAACCAAGGACAAGCACATAAGTCAAAACAAACCAACCAAGGTAGGGTGATTCAGTCGAAGCACTCCAAGAAGACACAACATCAAGGTCACCACACTTAAGAAACTCAAGGTGAACACCACCACCCATGCAAAACCATACCAACCATACAAACCCTTGATTGATACACATGATGGCACCGCCTTGTCCAAGGTACAACAAGGCACCCCAAAGCATCATTCTCTCTCTCATGATGCCAAAGCACAATAGGCACAACTACATGTGACAAATTGCAAGATAAACCCTCAACATGGTAAATTATAACTTGGTGCAAAACAAGCATACATATAGCATTGATAGCTCAAACATCATCCAAACTGGACCAAATTGAAAACATGAGTGACACATGTTATTAAGATAAATCACATGATTAGAATAAGGTTTAAGCATCTTATTAAGCAAAGCAAGAAAGGTTAAGCACTAAGCCAAGTTAGGGGTCTTACATGTTAGGTATAATCTGTCTATATTCATGTAAATTGGGATTAGTCCCACACCATGTTAATGGATATTGGCTGTCACCTATAAATCCCATATCAAGTCTACCCCACCTACCTATAATATACACCAAAATTCTCATATCTATATTTTTTTTCAAATTTTAACAAAATCTAACTATTTGAATTTATTTTATACAAAATTAACATATTTCATATCAATTTAATGAAATCTATATAAATTATAGGTTCATGAAGCACTTTTAGTCAAAATCAGTGCCCCTGACATAACGACTAGTATCACCGATACACCTCATAAAGTATCACCAAAAAATTGGTAGCATGGAGACCATTCTCAGTGCTACCTAGAGAAGGACCCGAAGTTCTTAGTAACTTCTTGATGCCACGAACGTCCTTGTCACTAGTACCAACATTTTCTTGATGAGACATAGATTTAAGAATTTCGATATCACCAATGTGAAAATTGAGACAATCAAGATTTTGAACCTAATCTCAACAACATTGATATTTCCATGGGCTCTTGGGAATCTATAAACCCAAGGCATGTCGTCCATGAACAATAAATTAGAGAGGGTCAGATACCAACCCTAGACCAGAAGGAGGAGAGAAAAAATTGTAAAAAAATTGATAAAAAACATGACATCATATTGAAAAGTTTAGAGGGTCAATCATTGCCCATTCACACTCATCTTTGAATGGGATCTTCATTATTTAGTGTTCCTTTATTACACCTAAATTATTCTCATATAGTCCTTTTTCTATGAAATCTTCTATGATACTATGTTTAATTGATGGGGCCAAACCCCTCTTCTCTAGGACTTGGGAGTAGCCCATTGCTATTTTGTGCTTAAAATATTTATCTAGAAATAAATGTCAATAATTTACAATTGTAAAGATAATATGTTTTGTTGTGTCATGTTCATGATTGATCACCCTGTTCCTGCTTTGGATGTTTCTTCACTATAAACTGGGTTTTAACATTGGAAGAACTATCATTAACACAATTAATATGTAGTACAAAAGTGGGTTCAAAATTGTGAGCTTCAGTATCCAGATAGTGATCATGAATCGTTTAAATATTACTTCTTCACAATAAAATTGGGGTTTTAATTAGATAAGATAGTGTGTTAGAAATGGAAAGTGAGTAGAATAATATACATATCTCTAATCCATTTCAGCATGTTTTTTTGTTTTTGGACATATTAAAATCAACTACAGATTGCATTGTGGTGAAATTGATAATTTTATATAATCCATGTACCAAATATGACAACCTATTTCTTAAATTTTATCAAAAATTTAGTTTTAATTTTTCAATGAATAAACTCAATTATTTCCTTCAGCCTACCTAGTTTGATCTTAGTTAGTAGTAGTATCTAACTTCACAATTCCTTGAGTGCCAATAACTCGAAATCCAATATTTATTTGACATATATAGTTGTGTTAGATGCTTGATATGTACACATCAATTTTTGGGCATTGATATGTTAGTGCTAATATCTGCCACTCTAGGATGCTTTTCTTACTCAATCAAAACTTACACAAGTATTTTTATATTCAAATTTTATTATTTTTGATTCTCACATATCTTTCATTTATTTTAGGCACTAGTGTGACAATGTGAGTTTTTCCATTATTTAATTTATATTTTCACCTTTATAATGATCATTCATAATCTCTTCTGACTCCTTGATCAATATAGATACCCAAAATCAAGTTCTTTTTGTTTTCTATTAATTTCATGCACTTTTGGGCACCTTAATTAGCTTAATGCACCTCTTTATTCAAATAATTGATTTTGACTAGTTAACTTTATCTTTTGGTCTCCAAACTTGTACATATTATTCTACACTTAATGTTGAAGATATGGTCCAAATTTGAGATCATTTGGACCTTCCCATGATTTTATACGGTTTTTCTAAGGTTTTAGCCTTTTCCTAGTTTTTCTTTGCCTTTTTCTCCTTTTTCCTTGCTGGGCCTGGCCCATCCCTTGCTTTGGGCGCCGCTAGGCAAGGCAGATTGACCCAGCAGCCTTGGATCTTGATCTAATGGCACTGGGGTCATCCCCTACCCTGCGCCCAGAATGGCAGGTCCACGGTGGACAAGCCACCATGGCTCCGAACCCCGATCGAGCAAACCTAACCGGTTGCGCCCCATTAACTCGACCAAGCGATCCCTCACCCCTCTCGAAGAATCTGCATGGATCGGTGCTGTGAAATTGTTGCTTGGAGGTGAAGTGAACAAGCTTACTCCACAGGGTGCGCCGCCCTCTCCTTAACCCTAACCCTAGCCCCCAAACATCTATATAAGACCCCCTTTGAGGTTGGCCCGCCACCACAAAAACGATCGGCACTCTATCCCCTCGCGCCGAGCCCTCCCTCTCTCACTCCCTTCTTCTCTGACCACCGCACCGCCGCGGAGCAACCCTGCTCGCGGGCGGGTTCTAGTGTTGGGGCGAGCAGTAGCTGCCCTAGGATCGGAGCCCACGCTGGTCGCTGTCGAGATCGAACGGTCGTGCATTCCCGTGCGATCCCCTCTTCTTTTTCTTCCCTGCCGCTGATCTACCCGTGAGTCCACGGTTGACCAACGATCAAAGGCCCCGCTTTTTTGGTAATTCTGCCCTCTCTGCCCAAAATTCTAGAAAATAGCCTAAACTTGCAAAAATGCTATCTTGAGATTCCTAGCTCCAAATATATCGAATTTATAGTCCATTTTCATCAGGAAAATTAGCCTAAATTAATAAAAATGGTTTCAGAACCTGTTCCACATCTCTGTTCTCTATTTTTATGTAAATACCTTTGAATAGCCCTCTTGAGCATAAAATGAACAACTTTCTTGAATTTATGATCCTAATCTAGTCCATGATCAAACATGCAATCTTACTCTGATGTTTAGTCTCAAACCTATCGTTATGGTCTAGAAACATTATTAATGGCTTGGATGTTGATGATATAATTAGGCTTAACTAATATGATTCCTAAAAGCACCCAAGTGGATCATTCATTCTTGATATATGCTCAATGCTTGATTAAATGTTGAAATATTGATATAATGGATGTTCTACCCTAGGGTTGTAATAGGAATACAAAACCCTAATCTTGCATACATGGTTCTTGCATAATATGATCTTGACCCTCAAATGTATATCTTGTTTAATCTAGGATCTACTTGAGACCTTGAACTTTCTCTCTTGGACCTTTACTCGATTAGCATTCAAAAAGGTACGCTATTATACTACTCCTCCTTGGTTGTAATGATGATACTTTTAGGTATCTCTTGTATTATGCTTGGCTAAGTTATTTGGATGAACTACTATTCCCTATGGATAGTCTTCTGTTTTTCTTCTATATTATATTTTGAGAAACATGAAACCCTAAATCACAATACCCATTATGACTGCCCGTATATTGATGTTGATAATGATGTTGGAAAAGTGATAATGTTGATATTGAATATAAGCCAAACTCCCTTATTGGAAGGAGGGATTTTGCACTTTGATCTCCTATCTCATATGGTGAGAAGGAGCTTGGTGACCTCCCCATCGCGTTGGGGTAGTAGAGTCACCTAAACTAATATAAGCATGCTTCTTGAATTACAACATAATGGGAAATTCGTAATAAAATTCGTGTTGAATAACATTTTGGTTTTGGAAAATCGTTCGATAATGTTTTGAAACATAAGTCCTGCCAAGCATACTAGTTTTCTTATAAACTGCTTTACTTGTTTTTATATAGCGTACCATGCAATTGCATTGACATTGTGTCTTGATTTTCTCGATTTTAGGTAATGCAAGGAACTAGATTCACCTACTCAATTATTCACTGCAATAAAGACTGCTACATCACTTATGGACTCTGCATGGGAGCTAATTGTAAAAGGGATGTAGTTGTAGGCTAGTTCTTATCTTTTTCTCTTTCCTGTTGCCTACGAGCCTTATGTACTAAACCTTTTGGTTCATTTTAATAAAGAAGGATGTTATTTCATTTTTGCATATTATCTGTGTGTGATTTTCGGGCCACTCAGGGACGGGCGCTCTCATCCCTCTAACACTGCCCTTTTGGATAGGGGATTGGGATTAGGGTAAGAATGGATCCGTGACAGTTGGTATCAGAGCCATAACACACTTCATATGCATTAGTGAAATGATATTTTTAATCACTGAACCAAGGAAGCCCTAAAATTCACTATGGTGAAAACTGAGGTGTCTAGAAAGAGCACAAAGGGGGTTCTGGCATAATTCCTCCTATCCATCTTCACGGTGGTTGAGGTTTCCCCTGCTCCACCTGGCCTTAGTTGATCCAGAAATGGATGGAAGGACTTCCTTTAACCCTAGAGAGTCTTCTAGCATCTTATCTCTTCTTTAAGGATTTCCCAAGCCACATATTAGAAGGAAGTAGGATGACTCCTCATCTTCTCATTCTTTTTAAGGTGTCATGACTTGATCTATATACTCTCTCTATTTTGGGTATCTATATTGATCAAGGAGTCAGAAGAGATTATGAATTATCATTATAAAGGTGAAAATATAAATTAAATAATGGAAAAACTCACATTGTCACATCCATAAAAATCATGCTCTAATCGACTGTCGTGCCAAGAAAGTCATTATTTCCAAACCCAACCTCTCTATTCTTATAATTCCTAGAAGGAAAGATCGAAATCAAAACGTTGTCATTTCTCTGATTAAAGCCCAAAACTTGATAGCTAAAGGGTGCAAAGCATACCTAGAAACTGTAACCATAGTCAATCCAGATACGAGTACCCTAGAAAACATTGATATAGTGCGAGAGTACCCGAGTGTATTTCCTGAGGAGCTCCCTGGGCTACCACCAGATCGTGATGTCGAGTTTTCCATTGATTTAGCACCTGGTACCGCACCTATTTCCCGGGCACCCTATCAGATGGCTCCTACTGAATTGACTGAGTTGAAAAAGCAGTTGCAGGAATTGCTTGACAAAGGTTTCATCCGCCCTAGTACCTCTCCTTGGGGAGCCCCCATTTTATTTGTCAAGAAAAAGGATGGTTCCCTTCACATGTGTATTGACTATCGTCTGATCAATCAAGCTATTGTGAAAAACAAGTATCCGCTTCCCAGAATTGATGACCTTTTCGATCAAATCCGTTCTGCCCATGTCTTTTCAAAAATTGATCTCCGTTCTGGTTACCACCAACTCAAAGTTAAGGATGAAGACATTCCTAAAATAGCCTTTCGAACCCGATACGGGTATTATGAATTCCTTATCATGCCTTTTGGGTTGACTAATGCCCCTGGTGTGTTTATGAACTTGATGAATAGTGTCTTCCAACCTTTCCTCGATGAGTTTGTAGTGGTCTTCGTTGATGACATATTGATATATTCGACTGATGTTGAATCACATCACTTTCACCTTCGCAAAGTTCTTGACATCCTCCAAGCTCAGAAATTCTATGAAAAGCTGTCAAAATGTGAATTTTGGATTTTTGAAGTCATGTTCTTGGGCCACATAATTTCTGGTGGAGAAATTTCTATTGACCCCGCCAAAGTCTCGACTGTTCTTGAGTGGCAAGCCCCAAAGAATGTTTCAGAGATTCATAGTTTTCTGGGTCTTGCTAGCTATTATCGACATTTTATTCAGAACTTCAGCAGGACTGCCTTGCCTCTCACTAAGCTCACTAGGAAAGGAGAACAGTTTATCTGGTCAAAGGAGTGTGAGTTCAGTTTTCAAGAGCTAAAGACAAAGCTGACAACTGCACCTGTCTTGACTCCTCCCTCAGGAAATGATGGGTTCGTCATCTTCACTAACACATCAAGGTTCGACTTGGGTTGTGTTCTCATGCAAGAGAGAAAGGTAGTTGCTTATGCCTCTTGAAAATTGAAGCTAAACAAGGTCAACTACCCAACCCATGACCTCGAGCTTGCCGCCATCATATATGCTTTGAAAATATGGTGACACTACTTGTATGGTGCTACCTTTGACATCCTCACCGACCACAAGAGTCTGAAATACATCTTGACACAGAAGGATCTCAATCTTAGACAGAGGCGTTGGCTCGAGTACCTTAAAGACTATGACTTCACCATTGCCTACCACCCCGGTAAGGCAAATGTGGTAGCCGATGCACTCAGCAGGAAGCAGGATAAATGTGCTGCTGTCTTTACTTCTAAATGGAAGAACATGGAAGTTATGTCACCTTGGGCCCCAAGGAATATGGGCAACGTTCTTAGATTGGCCAATGTCCATGTAAAACCGGGCCTCCTGTCCGAAATCCTATCAGCTCAAAAGAATAGCAAGAGCCTTAATGATATGACTAAGCTATTAGAGAAGCCCCAAACTCATCTGACAGTCAGCATGGATGGTGGAATCCGATACAAACAACGCATATGGGTCCCAGAAGATTCAGTCATGATAGAAATGGTGTTATGAGAAGCTCATGGGTCGAAGTATACTGTGCATCCTGGATCGATGAAAATGTACAAGGATCTGCAAAGGAACTTTTGGTGGAGGAATATGAAGACTGACATTGCTACTTTCATCTCCAAGTGTCTGACCTGCCAACAGATCAAGGCTGAACATCAACGTCCAGGAGGTCTTCTACAACCTCTACCTATCCCCGAATGGAAATGGGAAAACATCACCATGGATATCGTGGTGGGACTACCTAGGACCAGGAAAGGGAGTGGCGCCATTTGGGTTGTTGTTGATCATCTGACTAAATCAGCCCATTTTATTCCAATCAAGACAACAACCAAGGTTCCTGAGTTAGCAGAACTTTACGTTTGAGAGATAGTTAGGATGCATGGAATTCCTATATCTATAGTATCAGATCGTGATGCAAAGTTCACTTCTCACTTGTGGCAACAAGTACAGGAAGAACTGGGAACTCAACTGAATTTCAACACAGCTTATCACCCACAAACTGACGGACAATCTGAGAGGACAATCCAAGTTCTAGAAGACTTGCTGAGATCATGCGTCCTCGATTAGGGTGGTTCTTGGGACCACTACCTTCCTCTCGTTGAGTTTCCCTACAACAATAGCTACCAATCCAGTGTAGGCATGCCTCCCTATGAAGCTTTGTATGGAAGACCGTGTACATCTCCACTTTATTGGGATGAAGTAGGCGAAAGACGAATTCTGAAATCTGAGGAACTACAACTCTATTATGATAATGTCAGCCTAATCAAGCAAAGGTTAAAAAGGGCATAAGATCATCAGAAGTCTTATGCTGATGCACATAGGGTTGACACTCAGTTCCTAGTAGGTGATCATGTTTTCCTGAAGATTCGACCAATTTGAGCCATTGCAAAGAACAAAGGAAAACTTAGCCCTAGATATGTGGGTCCTTTTGAAATTTTGGATCGTATTGGGGAATGTGCTTACAGGTTGGCTCTACCTCCACAATACAACATGATGCACAACGTCTTTCATGTGTCGAACCTAAAGTGGTATGTCAAAGACCCTAGCCATGTCCTCAATCATGAACCAATTGAATTAAAGTACACCCTTGTGTACCAAGAAACTCCGGTCAAGATACTTGATACTCGCACCAAGGAACTCAGAAATAAGAAAATCGATATGGTTAACGTGTTGTGGAAGCACCATGGGAGCGATGATGCTACTTGGGAGTTGAAGTCAGACATGGAGGAACGTTTTCCTGACCTCTTCAAGGAAGTTTGAATTTTGGGGACAAAATTCTTTATAAGGAGGGGAGGATGCGACAATGTGAGTTTTACCATTATTTAATTTATATTTTCACATTTATAATGATCATTCATAATCTCTTCTGACTCCTTGATCAATATAGATACCCAAAATCAAGTTCTTTTTGTTTTCTATTAATTTCATGCACTTTTGGGCACCTTAATTAGCTTAATACACCTCTTTGTTCAAATACTTGAGTTTGACTAATTGACTTTATCTTTTGGTCTCCAAACTTGTACACATTACTCTACACTTAATGTTGAAGATATGATCCAAATTTGAGATCATTTGGACCTTCCCATGATTTTATACGATTTTTCTAAGGTTTTAGCCTTTTCCTAGTTTTTCTTTGCCTTTTTCTCCTTTTTCCTTGCTGGGCCCGACCCATCCCTTGCTTTGGGTACCGCTGGGCAAGGCGGATTGACCTAGCAGCCTTGGATCTTGATCCAATGGCACTGGGGTCATCCCCTACCTTGCGCCCAGTATGGCAGGTCCACGGTGGACAAGCCACCATGGCTCCGAACCCCGATCGAGCAAACCTAACCGGTTGCGCCCCATTAACTCGACCAAGCGATCCCTCACCCCTCTCAAAGCTTTCGCACGGATCGGTGTTGTGGAATTGTTGCTTGGAGGCCAAGTGAACAAGCTTACTCCACAGGGTGCACCACCCTCTCCTTAACCCTAACCCTAGCCCCCAAACATCTATATAAGACCCCCTTTGAGGTCGGCCCGCCACCACGAAAACGATCAGTACTCTATCCCCTCGCGCCGAGCCCTCCCTCTCTCGCTCCCTTCTTCTCCGACCACCACACCACCACGGAGCAACCCTACTCGCGGGCGGGTTCTAGTGTTGGGGCGAGCACCAGCTGCCCTAGGATCGGAGCCCACGCTGGTCCCTGTCGAGATCGAACGGCCGTGCATTCCCACACAAGCCCCTCTTCTTTTTCTTCCCTGCCGCTGATCTACCCGTGAGTCCACGGTTGACCAACGATCAACGGCCTAGCTTTTTTGGTAATTCTGCCCTCTTTGCCCAAAATTCCAGAAAATAGCCTAAACTTGCAAAAATGCTATCTTAAGATTCCTAGCTCCAAATATATCAAATTTATAGTCCATTTTCATCAGGAAAATTAGCCCGATTTAATAAAAATGGTTTCAGAACCTGTTTCACATCTCTGTTCTCTATTTTGATGAAAATACATTTGAATAGCCCTCTTGAGCATAAAATGAACAACTTTCTTGAATTTATGATCCTAATCTAGTCCATGATCAAACATGCAATCTTACTCTGATGTTTAGTCTCAAACCTATCGTTATGGTTTAGAAACTTTATTAATGGCTTGGATGTTGATGATATAATTAGGGTTAACTAATATGATTCCTAAAAGCACCCAAGTGGATCATTCATTCTTGATATATGCTTGATGCTTGATTAAATGTTGAAATATTGATATAATGGATGATCTACCCTAGGGTTGTAATAGGAATACAAAACCCTAATCTTGCATACATGGTTATTGCATAATATGATCTTGACCCTCAAATCTATATCTTGTTTAATCTAGGATCTACTTGAGACCTTGACCTTTCTCTCTTGGACCATTACTTGATTAGCACTCAAAAAAAGGTACGCTATTATACTACTCCTCCTTGGTTGTAATGATGATACTTTTAGGTATCTCTTGAATTATGCTTGGCTAAGTTATTTGGATGAACTACTGTTCCCTATGGATAGTCTTCCATTTTTCTTCTATATTATATTTTGAGAAACATGGAACCCTAAATCACAATACCCATTATGACTGCCCGTATATTGATGTTGATAATGATGTTGGAAAAGTGATAATGTTGATATTGAATATAAGCCAAACTCCCTTATTGGAAGGCGGGATTTTGCACTTTGATCTCCTATCTCATATGGTGAGAAGGAGCTTGGTGACCTCCCCATCGTGTTGGGGTAGTAGAGTCACCTAAACTAATATAAGCATGCTTCTTGAATTACAACATAATGGGAAATTTGTAATAAAATTCTTGTTGAATAACATTTTGGTTTTGGAAAATCATTCGATAATGTTTTGAAACATAAGTCCTACCAAGCATACTAGTTTTCTTATAAACTACTTTACTTGTTTTTATATAGCGTACCGTGCAATTGCATTGACATTGTGTCTTGATTTTCTCGATTTTAGGTAATGTAAGGAACTAGATTCACCTACTCAATTATTCACTACAATAAAGACTGCTACATCACTTATGGACTCTGCATGGGAGCTAATTGTAAAAGGGATGTATTTGTAGGCTAGTTCTTATCTTTTTCTCTTTCCTATTTCCTACGAGCCTTATCTACTAAACCTTTTGGTTCATTTTAATAAATAAGGATGTTATTTCATTTTTGCATATTATCTGTGTGAGATTTTTGGGCCACTCAGGGACGGGCGCTCTCATCCCTCTAACACTACCCTTTTGGACAGTGGGATTGGGATTAGGGTAAGAATGGATCCGTGACAACTAGTTTATGATTAACACTCATTTTGTACGGAGATCCAGAACCATCAACACCACCGCCAATGCAATCAACACCACTAGAGAATCAAGAGGAATCCATGATCAACCTAAAAGAACTAGAGGTTAAACAAGAAGAACTGAAAGTATCTAATCACAATTATGATGAAATCATGTAGGAGAAGATGAATAGTAGCCAATTTGGAGACATCCTCTACTATTGAAAAAATTGGTCCAATAAAAAGACAGTATGTAAATGTGGGCGGTTACAAAATAGATCGTATCTGGTGGCTTTGGTGACATTTTTGAAGTTCTACTGACACACCAATGAAAACTAATACAACACATTATTATCTTTGAAGAAAGATTTGATACTTTGAAGATTGATTGGGTGGCACCAACAATTTTTTATCTAAAATTGTTGTTGTTCTATCTTATGGATAGGGAAAATAGTTTGTTCCATGTTTCTGAGCTAGAATAACTTGAGAAATGGGATCAAATGATCAATACTTTATTTGAGAGGTACTTTTCCCCACAAAAGATGACTCAACTTGTAAGGAAGATTCATAATTTCTTGCAAAATTGTAAGAATATTTTGCCAAGGAATTTAGTGTTACTAGGCGATGCTTAAGGTTTCCCACCATGGTATTGATCCCTTTCAACAAAGGAAAATATTTTATTAGACCTACAAGAAAGGGAGATGACCACAATTGATTGTGCTGGGAATGTTTTTAACTTACTCAATTTTAGGCACTAAATCTATGTTGAGCTACAACTCATATTTTTACCCTAAACTTGAGCTTATTCAAATTGTTTTCCTTCATCAAAATTGTCATTTGTTTATTTGGCTCAATCATCATTTTTTATAAACTTAGTCTTCAACCACTTCCTTTTGTGTAAATGAAATGAATTTCCACTATAGAGACATATTAGCTAATAGATCCTTCCATTTTATTTAGTGAGTCATTTCATCACCATTTAATGAAATTCAAAGTAATTGTGCATAAGTATCTTGATTTGATCTTGTATGGATCTACCACTCTCAATCTCACAATTAGATCCTTTGGAACTAATTTAAAATAATAAATTAGATAAAATAAATTGATTTTTAGATTTATGAGGAGAATAATTAGTTTGGTCAAATTAAGTCATTAACTTGGAGTGATAGTATTTTCACCAAAATGTAGAACCTTTATCAAAATTTCATAGAGTTGGATGTTACTTTGTAAGAGTTATAAATTATTGTAGTATCTATAATATGGAAAATAATAGCACTTTAGTAAATCAAATTGACCAAAGGGAAGGAATAGAGTGTGTTACCCTCTTACATAAAATTCATTTCCCATAGTTATTGGAAAAAGTTATAGGTCTTCACCATGACGATCAACCACAATCTCACCCTAGTCTCGCAATGGAAATTGCCAAGTACTCCTCTTTGATCTGGAGTCCATAGTTGCCATTATGATATGTAATTTAAACCCTAGGACATAAAATATAGTGCCCATAACTACAAAAACACAGACCTATGAATCCCACAATCCTATAAACCTCTACACCACCCCCTTGTCTGCGTCACATATCCTACATCTCGAGTAGAAAGAAATGAATTCAGCGGGACTTGATGATCTTTGACTCCTCGAAGACCACCATGGATCTGGTCCCCTTTCCTTCACCACCACATGCGACATCATACATGGTTTTCTCACTCAAAGGTAGTAAGATAGATCTGCAATCTCAACAGATATAGTTCTTGGTGCTTCCTCTCCAACTTCCATTCCCTTGACAAAGCTCAATGACCTAAACAATCCCACCTTCTTATCCTATACGCTGACCATGTGATCTGTTGAATTAACCTTTGTTGTCTTTCACCAGTCAATAATGATCACCTTAACACCCCTTAATCCCAAACTCAACTAACCACCATCCATACAACGACACAGACCAAGGTAGAAGGAAAAAGAAATTGACCTATAAGTACTACTGAACATGAAACATAGTAATATAAGCAACGTGACCCTACTCACCTTACCACCTCCTACTTTGCCTACGTGATCCACCAAAAACCTACAAAGGTGATGAGCCCCACTAAATCTGACCATCACAAATAACCCTCCCATTGACAGCTTCATCCCCCCCCATCTGCCTGCCAAGTTCTCCAGGTCTGATTATTTACAACACTACGTATCATAGAGACCCCACCATCTAGATCAAGCCCTATGATTGCATGAACAACAAGAAGATCATCTTTTACCTGCTCTTGTATCAACTAGGTAACAACCTACAAGATCTGCAAGCCGATGTTAATGGATATGTAGATGCAAATCCGACACTATCAATGGTTGTAGAGAGGCCTGAGACTTTCTACCTTCCTCTTGAGGATAAATATTTCCTAGGTATATATAGAGTGGATGCAGCTAATGTGAAGAGATGCCTTGACCAAACCTTGGATAGAATTTAAAGCTTGTGGTCTAATTCTTGGCAAATCCTTTCAATCATTATGATATGTCAGTAGTTCTCTTCCTACAATTTCCATGTTTATAAATTCAAAAAGAAATTATATGTGAAATGATCATGGTGAACAGAGTATGATTTATATAATACAAAATAATATAACACTCCTAAATCAATTTTTCATGTCACGCTAACACCATAATTGTGTTACATGAATACATATACAAATATATGTGTGCACTCCAATATACTAGTTACTAGAAACTTGTGTATACAAGTCTATTGCATAAATTGATGGAAACGTGCAAGGAGTATAGAAGAAATTATATGATTATTACAATGAGAGATACGAATCATTTATTCATCAATTAAAAATCCAGTTAACCTACATAATACTGCACCATCATTGGTAAGTTAGTGAGATAATGTACTATCAGTAAACCAATGTTTTCATACTTTCACTATTTTTGTAAAAAAATTCTATCTACTCATTTCTAAATGAATAGATTTTCAAAATGTGAGATGGATTGATGAATTGGATTGGATTTTATTTTAGCATGTAGATTCACAAAACGAAACTATATGCATAATACCTAGTTTTGATAATAGTGACTATGAATAAGTAAGTTATGAAAATATAATTGATTTAAGCACCTTAAAGTAGGATACTTACATATTAGTTTACCCGTATGTATAATTAGTAGTTATGCATTCCCATATTGATGTATATGGAACTTATAACTTAAGTATGTAAATATATAAATGGGCATGAATCCAATATAGCCTGATGTAATTGGAATAAAATGTTAAAGGGTTATTAGATGATTTATTCTAGTACCTTAAGGAATACGATATATCCATATTGATTTGTCAATAAGAACAATGTAAAATACTTATGTATTCATATATGATTGAATATATAATATAAACCCTATACCTTCCTAGTAAGGGTATATTAGTGAAGAATACCTTCAAGCCTAAAACAATAGAAGTTTTAAATAACCTAGGATTTAATTGAGAGAAAATTAAACAGATAACATATACAACCTAGTTAGAAGCCCTGGAAATGAGAATAATGGAAAATATAATAGCACTCATAGATGGAAAACCCTAGTCGTGAATAGGAAAAAATGGAAATAGAATACCAATTGATTATAAGACATGGAGGAACATTTTCCTGACCTCTTCAAGGAAGTTTGAATTTTGGGGACAAAATTCTTTATAAGGAGTGACAATGTGAGTTTTTCCATTATTTAATTTATATTTTCACATTTATAATGATCATTCATAATCTCTTCTGACTCCTTGATCAATATAGATACCCAAAATCAAGTTCTTTTTGTTTTCTATTAATTTCATGCACTTTTGGGCACCTTAATTAGCTTAATACACCTCTTTGTTCAAATACTTGAGTTTGACTAGTTAACTTTATCTTTTTGTCTCCAAACTTGTACACATTACTCTACACTTAATGTTGAAGATATGGTCCAAATTTGAGATCCTTTGGACCTTCCCATGATTTTATACAATTTTTCTAAGGTTTTAGCCTTTTCCTAGTTTTTCTTTGCCTTTTTCTCCTTTTTCCTTGCTGGGCCCGAACCATCCCTTGCTTTGGGTGCCGCTGGGCAAGGCGGATTGACCCATCAGCCTTGGATCTTGATCCAACGGCACTGGGGTCATCCCCTACCTTGCGCCCAGTATGGCAGGTCCACGGTGGACAAGCCACCATGGCTCCCAACCCCGATCGAGCAAACCTAACCGGTTGCGCCCCATTAACTCGACCAAGCGATCCCTCAACCCTCTCAAAGCTTTCGCACGGGTCGGTGTTGTGGAATTGTTGCTTGGAGGCCAAGTGAACAAGCTTACTCCACAGGGTGTGCCACCCTCTCCTTAACCCTAACCCTAGCCCCCAAACATCTATATAAGACCCCCTTTGAGGTCGGCCCACCACCACGAAAATGATCAGTACTCTATCCCCTCGCGCCGAGCCCTCCCTCTCTCGCTCCCTTCTTCTCCGACCACCACACCACCGCGGAGCAACCCTACTCACGGGCGGGTTCTAGTGTTGGGGCGAGCACCAGCTGCCCTAGGATCGGAGCCCACACTGGTCCCTGTCGAGATCGAACGGCCGTGCATTCCCGCACAAGCCCCTCTTCTTTTTCTTCCCTACCACTGATCTACCCGCGAGTCCACGGTTGACCAACGATCAACGGCCTAGCTTTTTTGGTAATTCTGCCCTCTTTGCCCAAAATTCCAGAAAATAGCCTAAACTTGCAAAAATGCTATCTTAAGATTCCTAGCTCCAAATATATCAAATTTATAGTCCATTTTCATCAGGAAAATTAGCCCGATTTAATAAAAATGGTTTCAGAACCTGTTTCACATCTCTGTTCTCTATTTTGATGCAAATACATTTGAATAGCCCTCTTGAGCATAAAATGAACAACTTTCTTGAATTTATGATCCTAATCTAGTCCATGATCAAACATGCAATCTTACTCTGATGTTTAGTCTCAAACCTATCGTTATGGTTTAGAAACTTTATTAATGGCTTGGATGTTGATGATATAATTAGGGTTAACTAATATGATTCCTAAAAGCACCCAAGTGGATCATTCATTCTTGATATATGCTTGATGCTTGATTAAATGTTGAAATATTGATATAATGGATGATCTACCCTAGGGTTGTAATAGGAATACAAAACCCTAATCTTGCATACATGGTTATTGCATAATATGATCTTGACCCTCAAATCTATATCTTGTTTAATCTAGGATCTACTTGAGACCTTGACCTTTCTCTTTTGGACCATTACTCGATTAGCACTCAAAAAAAGGTACGCTATTATACTACTCCTCCTTGGATGTAATGATGATACTTTTAGGTATCTCTTGAATTATGCTTGGCTAAGTTATTTGGATGAACTACTATTCCCTATGGATAGTCTTCCATTTTTCTTCTATATTATATTTTGAGAAACATGGAACCCTAAATCACAATACCCATTATGACTGCCCATATATTGATGTTGATAATGATGTTGGAAAAGTGATAATGTTGATATTGAATATAAGCCAAACTCCCTTATTGGAAGGCGGGATTTTGCACTTTGATCTCCTATCTCATATGGTGAGAAGGAGCTTGGTGACCTCCCCATCGTGTTGGGGTAGTAGAGTCACCTAAACTAATATAAGCATGCTTCTTGAATTACAACATAATGGGAAATTTGTAATAAAATTCTTGTTGAATAACATTTTGGTTTTGGAAAATCGTTCGATAATGTTTTGAAACATAAGTCCTGCCAAGCATACTACTTTTCTTATAAACTACTTTACTTGTTTTTATATAGCGTACCGTGCAATTGCATTGACATTGTGTCTTGATTTTCTCGATTTTAGGTAATGTAAGGAACTAGATTCACCTACTCAATTATTCACTGCAATAAAGACTGCTACATCACTTATGGACTCTGCATGGGAGCTAATTGTAAAAGGGATGTAGTTGTAGGCTAGTTCTTATCTTTTTCTCTTTCCTATTTCCTACGGGCCTTATCTACTAAACCTTTTGGTTCATTTTAATAAATAAGTATGTTGTTTCATTTTTGCATATTATCTGTGTGAGATTTTTGGGCCACTCAGGGACGGGCGCTCTCATCCCTCTAACACTGCCCTTTTGGACAGTGGGATTGGGATTAGGGTAAGAATGGATCCGTGACAACTAGTTTATGATTAATACTCATTTTGTACGGAGATCCAGAACCATCAACACCACCGCAAATGCAATCAACACCACTAGAGAATCAAGAGGAATCCATGATCAACCTAAAAGAACTAGAGGTTAAACAAGAAGAACTGAAAGTATCTAATCACAATTATGATGAAATCATGTAGGAGAAGATGAATAGTAGCCAATTTGGAGACATCCTCTACTATTGAAAAAATTGGTCCAATAAAAAGACAGTATGTAAATGTGGGGGGTTACAAAATAGATCATATCTGGTGGCTTTGGTGACATTTTTGAAGTTCTACTGACACACCAATGAAAACTAATACAACACATTATTATCTTTGAAGAAATATTTGATACTTTGAAGATTGATTGGGTGGCACCAACAATTTTTTATCTAAAATTGTTTTTGTTCTATCTTATGGATAGGGAAAATAGTTTGTTCCATGTTTCTGAGCTAGAATAACTTGAGAAATGGGATCAAATGATCAATACTTTATTTGAGAGGTACTTTTCCCCACAAAAGATGACTCAACTTGTAAGGAAGATTCATAATTTCTTGCAAAATTGTAAGAATATTTTGCCAAGGAATTTAGTGTTACTAGGCGATGCTTAAGGTTTCCCACCATGGTATTGATCCCTTTCAACAAAGGAAAATATTTTATTAGACCTACAAGAAAGGGAGATGACCACAATTGATTGTGCTGGGAATGTTTTTAACTTACTCAATTTTAGGCACTAAATCTATGTTGAGCTACAACTCATATTTTTACCCTAAACTTGAGCTTATTCAAATTGTTTTCCTTCATCAAAATTGTCATTTGTTTATTTGGCTCAATCATCATTTTTTATACACTTAGTCTTCAAACACTTCCTTTTGTGTAAATGAAATGACTTTCCACTATAGAGACATATTAGCTAATAGATCCTTCCATTTTATTTAGTGAGTCATTTCATCATCATTTAATGAAATTCAAAGTAATTGTGCATAAGTATCTTGATTTGATCTTGTATGGATCTACCACTCTCAATCTCACAATTAGATCCTTTGGAACTAATTTAAAATAATAAATTAGATAAAATAAATTGATTTTTGGATTTATGAGGAGAATAATTAGTTTGGTCAAATTAAGTCATTAACTTGGATAGTATTTTCACCAAAATGTAGAACCTTTATCAAAATTTCATAGAGTTGGATGTTACTTTATAAGAGTTATAAATTATTGTAGTATCTATAATATGGAAAATAATAGCACTTTAGTAAATCAAATTGACCAAAGGGAAGGAATAGAGTGTGTTACCCTCTTACATAAAATTCATTTCCCATAGTTATTGGAAAAAGTTATAGGTCTTCACCATGACGATCAACCACAATCTCACCCTAGTCTCGCAATGGAAATTGCCAAGTACTCCTCTTTGATCTGGAGTCCATAGTTGCCATTATGATATGTAATTTAAACCCTAGGACATAAAATATAGTGCCCATAACTACCAAAACACAGACCTATGAATCCCACAATCCTATAGACCTCTACACCACCCCCTTGTCTGCGTCACATATCCTACATCTCGAGTAGAAAGAAATGAATTCAGCGAGACTTGATGATCTTTGACTCCTCAAAGACCACCATGGATCTGGTCCCCTTTCCTTCACCACCACATGCGACATCATACATGGTTTTCTCACTCAAAGGTAGTAAGATAGATCTGCAATCTCAACAGATATAGTTCTTGGTGCTTCCTCTCCAACTTCCATTCCCTTGACAAAGCTCAATGACCTAAACCATCCCACCTTCTTATCCTATACGCTGACCATGTGATCTGTTGAATTAACCTTTGTTGTCTTTCACCAGTCAATAATGATCACCTTAACACCCCTTAATCCCAAACTCAACTAACCACCATCCATACAACGACACAAACTAAGGAAGAAGGAAAAAGAAATTGACCTATAAGTACTACTGAACATGAAACATAGTAATATAAGCAACGTGACCCTACTCACCTTACCACCTCCTACTTTGCCTACGTGATCCACCAAAAACCTACAAAGGTGATGAGCCCCACTAAATCTGACCATCACAAATAACCCTCCCATTGACAGCTTCATCCCCCCCATCTTCCTGCCAAGTTCTCCAGGTCTGATTATTTACAACACTACGTATCATAGAGACCCCACCATCTAGATCAAGCCCTATGATTGCATGAACAACAAGAATATCATCTTTTACCTGCTCTTGTATCAACTAGGTAACAACCTACAAGATCTGCAAGCCGATGTTAATGGATATGTAGATGCAAATCCGACACTGTCAATGGTTGTAGAGAGGCCTGAGACTTTCTACCTTCCTCTTGAGGATAAATATTTCCTAGGTATGTATAGAGTGGATGCAGCTAATGTGAAGAGATGCCTTGACCAAACCTTGGATAGAATTTAAAGCTTGTGGTCTAATTCTTGGCAAATCCTTTCAATCATTATGATACGTCAGTAGTTCTCTTCCTACAATTTCCATGTTTAGAAATTCAAAAAGAAATTATATGTGAAATGATCATGGTGAATAGAGTATGATTTATATAATACAAAATAATATAACACTCCTAAATCAATTTTTCATGTCACGCTAAAACCATAATTGTGTTACATGAATACATATACAAATATATGTGTGCACTCCAATATACTAGTTACTAGAAACTTGTGTATACAAGTCTATTGCATAAATTGATGGAAACGTGCAAGGAGTATAGAAGAAATTATATGATTATTACAATGAGAGATACGAATCATTTATTCATCAATTAAAAATCCAGTTAACCTACATAATACTACACCATCATTGGTAAGTTAGTGAGATAATGTACTATCAGTAAACCAATGTTTTCATACTTTCACTATTTTTGTAAAAAATTTCTATCTACTCATTTCTAAATGAATAGATTTTCAAAATGTGAGATGGATTGATGAATTGGATTGGATTTTATTTTTTCATGTAGATTCACAAAACTAAACTATATGCATAATACCTAGTTTTGATAATAGTGACTATGAATAAGTCAGTTATGAATATATAATTGATTTAAGCACCTTAAAGTAGAATACTTACATATTAGTTTACCCGTATGTATAATAAGTAGTTATGCATTCCCATATTGATGTATATGGAACTTATAACTTAAGTATGTAAACATATAAATGGGCGTGAATCCAATATAGCCTGATGTAATTGGAATAAAATGTTAAAGGGTTATTAGATGATTTATTCTAGTACCTTAAGGAATATGATATAATCATATTGATTTGTCAATAAGAACAATGTAAAATACTTATGTATTCATATATGATTGAATATATAATTTAAACCCTATACGTTCCTAGTAAGGGTATATTAGTGAAGAATACCTTCAAGCCTAAAACAATAGAATTTTAAATAACCTAGGATTTAATTGAGAGAAAATTAAACAGATAACATATACAACCTAGTTAGAAGCCCTGGAAATGAGAATAATGGAAAATATAATAGCACTCGTAGATGGAAAACCCTAGTCGTGAATAGGAAAAAATGGAAATAGAATACCAATTGATTATAAGCCACTAGTAACCAATATCATGCTAAACCTGTAGATCACACTTTTAATTGAATCTTGCAGCTCTATACATGGAACATATGGATTTTATGCGATTTATTCAAGGTGCAAATCAATTATTTTTGGAAGCTTATTCTCTTTTGAAAGCATGCTTAGTAGATAGCTTGATTGGCCTAAACTTGTTTTGAATTTTAGCCTTCCTCCTTGAAAGGCCACCAAAAAGATAAATTCTAAGAATAGTAGCACAATGTTTAAACGTAGATATATGGTAGTTTGTCCACATTCATTTACTGGAATTAAGCTTCCTTTTATCTGCATAGAGTTAAAGGACATAATGTCCCTCAGTATACTAGGAATCTTAGTTGGTGCGATGTCGTTATTTGAAGGAGAGAACACATGGATTACCCAATAAAGATATAATGACACATGCTATATATTATAAACTTTAAATTATTAGTCTCAAATTTTGATATTGAATCCCATGGAATTTGAAAACCCATTTTCCATTTGATACTTGCCTACATTATTTTACACTTTGCAATTTGTCATAAAAAATCCTTTGTAGATGGGTTCATACTTATACTTTCCAAGTATCGATTTTGTATGGGTCATTTGACTAACCTATGCATCCATTCATGAGGTCCATGTGTGGTTGTATTCCCTCCAGGAATTCATGGAAATGTGGTATGAAGAACACCTAGAAGAGATGTGCGAGAGTTGTCTCTTGTTGAAGAGTAGATATGAATGAATTCCTATTCATAATTTTTAAATCCTATGTATAAGCTTCCACGACTCTGATGTAAAGCATGATTGTAAAAAGATTTGTTTTTATTTTTGATATAATAATGTCTATGTTTGATGATAAAGATCCAATTCTTAAAACATGGTATCAAAGCTACAAAATATTCAACCCTCATGCATGTCTTGTGTATTTAAGTTTAGTTAGGAACATAGATAGAATAGTTACAACTTACAGAAATTGTTCACAACAAGCCCAAGCATAATTGTACTAGTTGTTGGGATATACCTAGACTACAATGTAGGATACACTAAGAGACTAGGATGTGAGGTATATACCAAAATTTAGAAATTCATGGATCATAATTATCTCATCTACTAGATTTGGACTCCCTTAGGCATATGTTTATATGGAGATATTATTGAGGAATAAGTGTTTAATATATATATATATATATATATATATTTACAATATGGCCCTTGGAACATTTAGACAACCACTATAAACATAGGAATAAGAAGAGCACCTAGAGTATCTATTTAGTTACGTACAACTACAAGTAATTGCAAAAAAAGAGAACAAAGAAATATGGTAAATCCTTGAATGGTGGAATGAAATGAAGTGTCTAAGGAAGGATGTTTAGTAATTTTTCTAGCATAATTACTCCCAATCCGTTTAGGTAGTGGTGGGGTTTCCTCACTTTACATATTGACCTGGCCAAAGCAATGTCTACTACTTGGTAAAACCCTTGTCTTGAATTTAGTCACTAACTCAAAATAAAATATATATTTTTATGTATATTCACCTTCAATAGAGAGGAAACAAATGATACTATGTTAGGACTTAGGTCAAAAGCCCTACAAACACAAAACTTGTTAAAAAATGCCTCATACTATGAGTTGAGAGTAAAATAATATGGTCTCCTCTTATATATGTAATTATGATATTTGTGAGTCTAAAAACAAAAACAAAATAAAATATTCCTTTATAGACAAATTCTAAAAAAATAATAATGAGAATTGGAATTGCATCCAAATCCATAATAAGATCATTAAATAGTAAAATAAATATCAGACTAAGATTTTGAAGCTCCCAATTTTTAAAGATATTAAAACTTTAGATAATTTATATTGAACTAAGCATTATATTGATGTCAAACCCTACCGACTTAAAATGGAGAAGAAATGTATATCTACATTTTTGAAAAACTTCACATAAAGATTAGTGACAAGTCAATTTGGTAAACTTATAATCTTGTAAGATTTTATGTTCAGTCTAACCTAGACATGCGTATATGATATAAGAATTTATATGGACCACACATCACTAAGTGCTTAGGTGACTTCTAATGCTTCATAGAAATCTAAATTTACAAAATGTGTCAAGTAAATGGGGCGATGGAGTAATAATAATTAGAATGTTGACATGAGATAATTGTGACTTGGTTCTTGCATTGATTTTGACCATTTTTTATTTTTCATCAAAAACATTTCTAGTCAAAAAATGTTTTCTTTATAATACTATATGTACATCAGAAAATTATTTTGATGAAATTTTATAGAAGATTTCTAGAGATAAATCACAATCAAGGAGGTATGTGAAAAGAAACCTAGAGTGTATCCACATTAAATCCTTAAAAATTAGAGGTTGGTGTAGGTCTACATCTTAGATTTTTGGTTGAATCCTTTTATGGGGTGGTGTAATACCTCTAGAGACTATGGATATGAAAATTTTAGGGACACATTTTCTTTGAGGTGTGGAGTGTTGTAACATACTCAATTTTAGGTACTAAATCTATTGATCTGCAACTCATATTTGCCCCTACACTTGAGCTTATGTTATAATGTTTTCCTTCATTCAAACTTTTACTTGGTTACTTGGCTAAATCATCATATTTTGTAATATAGTTCAGCTTCTATTGCATTGCTTTTGTCTAAATGAGCTAACTCATCACTATAGAGAAGTATCAGCTAATAGGTCCTTCATTTTATTTAGTGAGTCATATCACCGTTTTTTAATGAAATTCAAAGTAATCATGCCTAAGAATCTTTACATGATCTTGTATTGATCTATCTTTCTCTAATCTCACAAGTAATGGCTTAGGAACTAACTTAAAATAATAATAGAGTTAAAATATATTGATTTATAGATATGTGAGGAGGATAATTAGTTTTGTCAAATTAAATCATAAACTTGGAGTGATAATTATTTTCAATATAATATAGAACTGTCATTAAAATCTCATAGAGTTGGGTGTTAATTTGTAAAAGTAATAAATTATTGTAGTAATTATAAAATGGAAAATAAATAGAATTTTAGTAAATGAAGTGGTGTCTAAAGCATGTGTTTAGTATAATGAAATTGTTCCATTCCAATCAACAATAGTAGTTGCTATAGCTGCAGTACTCCCTTTAACTGTTGTGTCAGTCATAAGTAATAACTGACCTCTTGGATGATTGGTCACTCATCTCCTTTATCCATATTCATAGTTGTCCACCTATTGGGTTGTGTCTCGGATTCAATATTTAATCTATAGGTTATGAAAATGCTATAATTTTGGCTCTACAGGTTAAGAAAGGAAGAGGTTACACATTTGGTACTATTGAGATAGATAGCTTAGTAGCAGTTGACACTATGGATGGACATATAGATAAATTCCCAAAGCTTCAACCCTGGGTTAGAATTATCAACAAAGGAATGCAAGAGTTTGCAGAAGCAAAGTGTGTGAAGGTGAATAGAGAATGCATTGGGCTACTTGATTTTTTGGCCAAGCACCATCTAATTTTTTTTAAGGAGGACCTATCCTATAACAACCCTCCCCTAAACCCTGTGGGTTATGCTACTCCTCTATGTAATGGTAGAAAATGTACCAAGTTTAAATTTTAAGTAGGAAATGTAATAGATTTTGGTTTGAATCTTGCAAGAGGAGGGTGAGTTGAATAAAAGTACCCCCTGACTTTCCCCAGAAAAAAGTAAATGAAGTTGACCAAAGAGAAGGAACAAGTGTGTTACCCACTTCCATAATCTTAATTGCCCACGGTTACTGGGAAAAATAGTAGGTCTTTACCCCAATGACAAACCATGATATCACCCTAATGTTGCACTAGAAATGGCCAAATACTCTCCGTCTTTGATTCAGAGGCCATAGATGTTGCCTCCTTAGTTAACCTAAACCCTAACATATGAAATGCAATTCTCATAACTACAAGAAGAGAAACCTACAGACACTCATACCCCATAGACCTATGAAAATCCTCCAACTGTGTATCACATATTCTACATATCTAGTAGGAAGTAACAACTTTGGCAGGACACAATGATCTAGGAATCCTTGGCAACCACCATGGATTCATGCCACCATCCTTTACCACCATAGTGTTGACTCACGATCTAATTTGACTAAATCCTTATTGTGATGACGACTAACCATTCCACTTATTTATGTCTAATGCTTCTGCTTGAGTGGTTTCAGATTAGATAGAAGTACTCTAAATTCTTAAACTTGCACATCCTGACTTGGAGAAATCAAGTAATACATGCGTAAAGATCAAGATTGAAAAATAAATGATTTTCCATAGATCTTTGATGTAAATCACTTTTAATGATTGTTTGACTTGTAATTTAGCTTAATGAAAATTTAGGGAATTTAAATTGTATATCTACACACTTTTTGAGCATTTTTCAAAAGTGATTATAGGTTGTCTTGTCATTCAAATTTGTCTTGGTGAAAAATCTACAAACAACCAATGTAGCTCTTGCGAATACCAAGGGTTAGTCAAGTTGTAGTTTGTCCTAGTGACATCTCGAATGACACCCTGTACTTTTATTTGTCATATAGTATTGTTGGTCAAGTTTGCAAAAAGATAACTCAATTGATAAAACTATGTGGTAAAGTGCATACAAGTGTTTCTAGCCATTGGAGTATTGTAAAACTTGAATATATGTATATATATACATATATATATATATGTATATATATGTATATATATATATAGACATATATATATGTATATATATATATATATATATATATATATATAGACATATATATACATACATACATATGTGTGTGTGTATATATATATATATATATATATATATATATATATATATATATAGAGAGAGAGAGAGAGAGAGAGAGAGAGAGTCAGCCTAGAATATACTTGAGTGTATTCGGAGCATAATACACTCAAGTAGTTTTTCATGATGTAATATTTTTTCAAAAATCTAATTCATTGATCTTCTTAAACATCTTGTGAATAGATCATACACAAAATTTGAGAACATTTGCACATTTATAAGTCATGTTATAAAGACTATATAAATTATGCATTTCAAATTAGTTTTGTGCGTTGATTTTGTAACACTTGGATGAGTAACTTACACTCTTCCAAATGTGCCCAAAATTCATGTGTAGCCTAGTTATAGTATGACAATGAAGATCAATGGTTTACATTTGGCAAAAAATAGTCTTGATATGTAAACACACTTGAGTGTATTCATGCGATCTGTACACTCGAGTGTATTCTTTCCTGAGTCACTCTCTCTCTATATATACACACACATATGTATGTATATATATATTTATATTTATATATACATACATACATACATACATACATACATAAACCGATAATGAGTGGCTCAAGTGGTCAAGCACGGTGTCTCCTCATGAAGGGACCCAGGTTCAAATCCCAGCTTCCGCCTTGGTTTATCACCCTCCCAGACGTTCGACCTCTGTCACGGGCGTGGGAGAGGGGGAGAGAATGCCTCTCTTTATCCCATACATACATACATACATATATATATATATATATATATATATACATACATACATACATACATACATATATACATACATACATATATATATAACAACATACGTAGCGATCCACCTTCCTTGGGTCCGTCTGGGCGATTTCTTGATGACTCCAAGCCTGAGGGCATGACGCCCACGTTGGCGGCTACCCCAGCCATCAGCGTCCACTCCCATCCACCCTACAAATCCACCACCATACCCCAACCCGCCCACACGCATGCGAACCAGGAGAAGGAACGAAGAAGCGGTGCTGACGACGCTAACCCTAGCGGCCAAGCACAGAATGACGGCCAGCCAAAGGTACCCCTGTCCGCGGGGGATGGAACTACCATGAAGGAAGGTTGGAAGATGTGGACGCAGGTCCTGAAGAGACCTTCCCCAAGCAAGGAGAACGAGGAGAGTTTTCTGGCGCCAAGAAGGTCTGATGGAGAAATCCATGTCGATCTATCGGAGGACGAGCTCGAAAAGATGAAGAACGTGTGGGAATATGCGATCATGGCCTACGTCGTGGGAAAACGACCCTTCTATCTACACTTTCTAGCATGGATCAAGAGGACCTGGGGTCCCAAGGGTTCCTTTTATTTGATCTCTAAGGATTCCGGTGTCTACTTGATTCGATTCTCTACGGCGGTAGACAAATATGCCGTCCTCAACCTTGGGCCGAGGTGGTTCGACGGGCAACTGGTTGTGGCCAAAGACTATCGATTTGGTGATGAGTTGAAGCATGATACCTTTTCCACGATCCCCACATGGGTCACGCTGGGATCCATAGGCCGATCATGGATGAAGAGAGCGGCCGACACCATTGTGGCAGGAGCGGGTAGAGTTCTACACATCGAAGAACGCTCCCTGGTGTCTGACGAAGCTAGAGTCTTGGTGGAGCTGAATGCAGAGGAGGAAATCGTGGAACGGGTATGGCTGAATGTTCACAGACGGGAACCCATCCCTGTTCAGATTCTATATGATCATAAGCCACCGAGGTGAAACCACTGTAGGTCGTTCGACCACCTGGACGGTGCATGCAAAGAGAAGGAGGTGCCTAAGCCAGACAAGAATGAAGGGGCCAGCTCCTTGCAATGGGTGGAGAAGAATCGAAAGGACAGAAAACTAGTTGATAACCCCACAGCCGCCGCTAATGAGCAGGTTGTGGATGCTACGGCTAGAAACCTTACTGAGAAGGTGGGGAGTGCTGCTGCTATCCTAGGAGAGAAAGGGAAGGACGTGGGGCATAGTAAGGATGTCTCCACATCTACTCCTGATCCGGTGAAGGAACATCCTGCTGCTACTGCTGAAATTGGAAGCAGACAGAAGGCACATGCAATTTCTGGGAACGTTGTGGGTGTAGACACACCGTCCATGCCTACTGCTAATGTCGAGGAGGACACTACTGAATAGAGAGAAGAGGGGAAGTTTACTCCCACGTCAAGGAGAAGTCCAAGTGGAATACCAAAGACACAAGGGGCTGGTTCCACACTGGAGGCCACCAATAGGTTTGATGCACTCAGTGAATCTGATGCAGAAGATCCTGAACAGGTTGAACCAAAGAAGAAGAGGGAAGGCAACAAGAAGAAGGAGCAGCCCAGGCGTACTCGGGCAAATAAAAACCTTTAATATGTCCATATTAATGTGGAACATTAAAGGGGGGTGCGATAAGAACAGGAAGAAGGAAATCCGGGAGTGGATTGCTGCTAGTGATCACTCTTTGGTTGCTTTGGTGGAGACAAAAATAAAGGTACAGAATAAAAATAGTATCAAATATCTATTTACGCAAGGCTGGGAGCAAATATCCAATGTTGATTGTGGCGGGGTTGCTAGAGTTTGTGTGGCATGGAAGCCTAATGCTTGGCAGCTTTCAGTTGTACAAATGTCAGATCAGCAAATTACTATGGACTGTGTCAATAATGGAGGATTGCACATGTGGTTGACAGCTGTTTATGGGTACAATGATGGCAAAGCGAGATTGGATCTATGGGACTCTATGGTTTCTATCTCTAAACAAGCTGCGCTTCCTTGGATGGTCATTGGTGATTTTAATACTGTGCGGTTGCAGGCCGAGAAAAAAGGGAAAAGACTTGCTATTAATGCTGAAATGGACGCTTTCAATCGAGCCATTGATAAATCATGTCTTTTTGAGGTACCAATGGTTGGTGGGGATATTTTTACCTGGAATAATGAAAGGGGCCCGGGTGACAGAATAGCAAGCAAGCTGGATAGAGCTCTCGTGAATGATGAATGGCTGAAATTTTTTCCTAATGTGCATGTGAAGGCTGAAGGTTCTGATATTAGTGATCACACTCCTATTGCTGTTATCGAGAAAAAACATAAAAGAAGACCTTTCAGATTTCTAAATTACTAGGCAGTCTGGAAAGGTTTTGATGAGGTCGTTAAGCAAAGTTGGAGTATCCAGGTGACAGGCAACCCCATGTATTTCTTTGCAAAGAAGCTATCAAACACCAAGGTGGCTATCAAAAAATGGGCGGAAGAAAAGGTGAACATTCCAAAGATGCTGAAAGAGACCAAGCAGGAGTGCAAAGACATCCGAGGAAGATTGTTAAATGATCCACT